>QNGE01002219.1:0-13054 GCA_008508345.1 Paragonimus westermani
GAAAGTTTGATATATATATATATATATATATATATATGCCTTCCTGTACCGAAATTTCTCATTGGCTTTTTTTGACACTAACCCTAAAAACTCCTCATTTCCGATTTGGCTTACGACCTGTAACTCCTGCTCAGCACCAAATGCCACCTTTCTAATTGCGTCTACTTAAGTTGTCTTCAGCGTGTAACATTCCACCGTTTGCGTGTTTTGCTTCGTCGGACAATCCGTATTCCAACCCCAGATGTCACCATCAAATCAGGTTACAATGCCTGTTTTTGGAATGTGGTGGATGTTCCAAAGCGACCCAGCTAGTCTTCAACAAATAGGTAAGATAACGCCATCCCTTCTTTTGTATTCAAAGGGATGACCATCATTAATGACAGTCTCATCCTTAGTTCTACCTTCATACAACCGAATAACAGTGAGTTGATGCACAAGCAAGGGGCAAGCAAACCCGCCGCTTGAGTTGGCGTACCACCCTTTCTGCTTCACGGCCGAGCTATTAGCATACTCATTGTCTGAGTCATCATCCAAAAGCGTGAGAGCCAGTAACCCCAGATCTTTACAGTTTATCCATTAACACATTGTGGTGATTTGAAACATTAAGTTTCTTTCATCCAGTTAGTCAAGACTGCAAGAAGACATACATTGGCAGATCGGAACGAAACTTACGACAGAGAAAGGTGGAACACATCCCCAAGTGGCTAGCGCAAACACCGGCAAAACACGGGTCAGCACACCAAAACTCAAACAGAAATCCGGCATAGTCGATTGCTAATCACGTAATCACAGCCGGTCATGTGGTTGACCTCATCATTTCGTTTATGGTCCTACTGCGTAATCGTAATCGTAGTTTCTTTGCCTTCTCTGGGGCTTTGTTAATCAACCGTCACACACCAGTCCTCTTTTGGTAAAAGGTGCTGACGCACTCAATTTCGTTACCGTGGCATTGAAACCGTTCACGTAGCCCTGATTACACGCATGTGATGTTCGTTTGTTTCACTGTGTTCATCGCTATGCCCCGAATGTTTTATGTAATCGATTGATGAGAATAAACGAAATGGTTACAGCTCACAATAAATGTAGTGAGTTTTTATTGTCTCGTGTGGCGTTGTCAATACATGTTTCATACATTCCCTGTTTGTGTGTGCCTTCCGGGACCTATTGTACTTATGAGTCTAAACAACGTCCGTTAGTTTGACTACAACGACCCGAACAAAACTGGGTTGCAGTGGCAGATATATCAAGAATTGTATAGTTACTTTAAACTCAAGTCTTTTACTGTCAACCGAACGTAGCCGAATGGACTGCTTTAACTGTTTCCGGTCATCACTTAGACAGTAGGACTAACAGCACTAATACGTCACGATTTAAATCCTTGTCCGTTAGATCACAGACCACGTTAGACTCTTATAGGATTTCAACCACCAGTCTTCTAGTACAAATGTACAGCGAGCTCCCAGATGCATCCGGCTCATATGGACAGCGATAGGTGTCCTAAACAACTCTGGATTTTGCAATTGGGTACTTTCGAGGTTTACACCCAATTCGTATCATGTGTGTATGATGAAATGAGAGTGCTACCGCGTAAAAGGTCTCTGTTATCATGAGCCAATCACACGATTTTACACACACATGTGAACCATCGTATGTGAATCCTCATTTACCAGAGGTTTAATAACCACTTAACATTTTGATTCGGCATTGTGTTTTCAGGGGTGGAATGACAAGCAAGCGAACCCTGTGGCATTAAGAAGAACATAATCTCCAAGTGCATGTTAAAATACTCAAACGTGACTGAAACTTTGAAATATACTTCAAATAGAATGATGTTGGTCTAAAACAATCTGAAATATGTGCGAGTTTTTGTATTATAATCCCGCTTGAAAGTAATTACTGAGTTCAAGAGAACAACATTCAGAACAAAACATTGATTTCTACGTATGATCGTCAGGCCGGAATCAGTGAGTCAGAGAGTGGACCATAAAGAAACATTGCGAACTGAATGGCAGTCAAAAATTGCACAGTTATGAGTTCAATTGGTTGTAGGTTAGAATAGGTTGATTGACTGCAAAAACTGGTTTTGTGTACGGGAGACACAGCTATGCAGTCTGATGTCGATGGTCTTTGCAACCCCAAAATCCATAATGTCACCATCTAGTCTCTGCACGAGCAAGCATATGAATACATAAAAAGGTTTGCTGTTGGACATAAAGTTCTGGGGTTGTAACATGATATCACGGAAGGACTGCTGAAAAAATAATTTTCTATTCGTCTGCAGCTGACTGGGTCTAGGCTGTACGGTTTTCACGGATTTCTGTGTGAAACTTACCCGTTAAACTTTCTATGTGAAAACTGTGTGTAAGAAATCTGCCTTAGTTTGCAGAGTGTCAAAATCACATACATTCATAACCTTTCCATACAGTGTCGTATCAGCTTCAGCTTCCGTCAGAGTGGATAAACTGACTACTCCTAATCTGTTTACTGCTCACTTTTCTTATACTCAAGCCAACATTTCTCATTATTGTGCTAGCCTACAGAAGCGTGGCTTGGTCATTGACTTGTGGCTCTTTAGTGAAAAAGCCTACAGAACAGAGGTTAGATGTTATGTCAGTAGGTTGACAGCGAATCGCATTCATCCATAGCTAATTACATAAGTTAGCGGTAACTAGACATTAGCCCGAATACAATGGTTGTAGTACAAAAAAACAAACCCAAATAACAGATACATTAAAAACCCAACTCACTTTAATGCTTGAGACGAAAGTATTCTAAAATCAGAGTAGAGGTTGGACGGAATAAAACACAGAACATCCTAGGGGTGGTGATCACTCAGTTGATTGCATAGTTCAGTGTGTGGGGTGAGATCGTGGACCGGGAAGTTGTGGGTGGCTATGCGGATTTGTCCCACCTTTCGTAGGTTGCCCCGTCACCAGTTTAAGTCATGTCTATAGAGTAGGCAATGAGATTCCAAGAACTCACCTTATCTTCCAAATGAAGCCATGGAAGCATCAGAACTGAACAGTAATTCTGCACTGACTACACTCATTTGACCAACCGTGAACATATTGCTAATCCATGCCCGTGATGGAAGTTGTATTGTTAGCCAAATAGTTAAACTCAACGGCGTCTTTCAAGTTATCCGCCGAGGGCATACAAACCGACTGAAATTGGTGGTAGTTCACATTTTTACACTGTTCAAGCCACTCACATTCAGTAATGTAACTGTTTTCTTTGTGCGTGGATATTGAACGCACCCTGCATACAGTCGATAATACACACGATTTGGGACAGCATATGTGCAACAATCAACTATCTCACAATACTCAATTTTTCTGTATTGGCCGACTTCCTAATACACTGACGCTTCTATTTGCTTTGGTGATCGTTCACAGAAAGCAAGCACTGTTCGCTGCTGTGTTCTTCCCAAGTCATTACGCTTGCCTGAGAAACCGATAACTCAATAGTGAGCCAAACATTATTTTAATCTCGAGCAGAATTTTACAGGATGAGATTGGCTACCACAAAACAGACACTCATGGCTAGTAAGGGTAGAGGTTTGCTTCATTTCATATTGAAGGTCAACTATCCTGAAAATAATAATCCTTTTTCTTACCCAAGCTGCTATTGTCTCCCCACCTCTAGTGAGAGTAGGCAGAATGAGTGGATTGAATTGTCTGATGCGTTTGATAAATGGAAGCATAGTATTTATTACATGGCGAAGTGATTGCTAGAACTTACGCCAATTTTTCTTAACATCTTATGCCTGTGTTATCGCTTTGTCCACGGTCAACAACAGGATGTAGATGTTCGAATGGAGGAATCGATTCACGTGCCTAAGTAGGGTAAATTCTTTTAATCACTCTGGGGGCCGATAACAAAGTGATGCCTTTTTCACATTCATCAATTGGCACTTACGGTCACACAACCACACTATAATTGATGGCATCTCGTATTGCCTGTTCAGTACCAAATAACAATAACCGGGAACACATATATGACACTAGTGGAGTGAGGGGGGGTGGAGAAATAAAATAGTAACTGAGGTGGATAGGTGCATGAATTCTAGGATGAAGGAACATCTGCCGAAATGGGTTCAGGATGTGACTGCGCTGTCTACTTCCGTCGTCCCGGGATCACGCAAACTTCCGGCCTCATCTATCGCCAGGCACATGTTGGCCACTGGCCACCGGAATAATCCAGAATTAACATTCAGAATTATAATGCGCCACGCTAATCCGCGTTTCCTGCGTTTTGGGGAGGCGGTCACGATTAGTCGCTTCAAGCCAGCGTTGTGTGTACAAAAACAATTACCTGTAAGCCTTAGACTCTCATGAACTTAATAATTCTGCCCTGTCGTTTCTCCACCCCATTTGTTATTTTATTCTTCACCCCCCCATCCAATTAGTGTCATATATATGTTCCTGGTTATTGTTATTTGGTACTGAAGAGGCAATACGAAATGCTAGCATCTACCAGTGTCCGTCTTCTTACTGCTATTTTGAAATTTATGAAGGGAACCAACTGTTTCAGACATATTAAGTGTTTCTGTACGCAAGTTTTCATCTTACACTTTCAAGGTCTGTTTTCATTTGGTATATTAAAAACCTGTCTATCTTCGAACGCAAAATTATCAGTCTCATGACGTGGAAGCAACTAGCACACAAATAGGTGACGTGCTAGTCTGCTTTTAAAACAAACAGTTCCATCATGTCGTAGACATAGGCCATGCTTTTGCAACAATGTGACAATACTAGGTGGTTGGTCAACCGATAACAATTAGTTTAGGCTGGTTGGTGTATATCAGGTAGCAGGAAACCGTCAAGAATGACAAAACTTCGTTTTAGAGACTTCATAGAGGATTTACGAGAAGTTTTTCTAAGCGTTTTCCGCATCACCCGTCCAAAAGTCACTAGGACTCTACTCCATCGCCAAGATGCTAATGACATGCGCAGCACCCAGTTGTGCTCAACCAGTTTGCTAATAAGCATGAGAATCGACCACAATCATTCATCAAAAAAAACTTGAGAGAGGACGGACAACAATCAACTATTGCGGCCAACCTGAACAATGATCAAGCGTTCCCCACCGGGTAGGCCTGTGTGTGTGGAGGTGTGTGCAAACATAATAACCACTTCTTACAAGACTTGTTCTTGATACAATTCAGTTAAAATTCTGTTGCCTATACCTTGTTTCCGGAGAAATTGAGTTGATCTTGCTCCCACGGGTTACATAAATTTAGTTCCATTTAAATGGTAGTACACTAATAGAAAACATACGGTTGTTTCACCAACTATCAAAAAGGAACTCGAAGATGTTATCACAAAAAAATGTCTCTCTCGAGGTCACCTTGCTACACCCCGGTCAAAACCTACTGCGGTGGAGCACAGCTTTATACCAACAGAAGATATCATGAAACTGACAGACGTAACTGCATGCCTAAATCGGACGTGGCACACAAGTCAAATAGATCATGGAAATAAACCCGTTCTGGAGTAGAGATCTACCGGTGAACATGAGATAGGATATGGTTTATTAATGGGTATTACCTTTGTGATTTGGGACTATCCCTGGTTCTTTCTTATTTACCAGAGGCGAGACGTTTCACATGATAGTTACTTCCAAATAGACATAACTAGCTATGGTTAATAAACCTTCCCAATCTATTTACCGTGACCTGGAAGAGAATCTTTTCCCCAAGCCTTGCATCCTATCCCACTGGCTAAAAACTTTCGTCCCACACACAAAGTAGACAGTTTAGGCGGCAGCTGTTAAGGAGATCCAGATTTTGTTTAGTCTGAATGTAGCGGCCGGCAAAATACGTCACTTCGTGTGCACTGTGACGTAATCTATAAACTGTACGGTTACAGGTATAACGTGTTAAATACCGGGGAAACCGGGTAGTTTTTCGGATAATATGACCGTGAAGAAAAATTCACGTTGGTTAATAGCATCCATACGGTGAGGGATTACTTGTTGGTTTGCCAACATTAGAGTTCGTTCATGAAACCAAAGAGAACTAAACGAATGCAAAGATAGTTTCCCAAGTTCCCATATATAGAAAGGGCCCCTAAAAATGTTACACTCACAGAAGATACTTTATCCACAAATTTGTTTTAATCAAATGCAGGCTGATTTTATCGAACGTACTTTTTTAGGCACCATATGGCATTTGACTGTTTCCTATCAGCAGACACGTATGAATGATGGCAATTCTTTGGAATGGTCTCCACCTTTCAATCTGTGAGTGCGTAGAAGACTCGAGATTTTCATATGACCCTTATAAAAACGAAATATGAATATACATTATCCAAGAATTCATCACTTGTAAAATGGACGGAGGAAATACTCATTTTGGACCAACATATCAATAGGGTTGTTTAGACAATTTTCCACACCTAGTCCAATGTGGCTGACGTGTGTTGATGGTTTGGTGGAAGAATGCCAAGAGAATGGAAATTCTCACATAAATGTCCGATTGCTATGTAAAAGAGTGAGAACAAATCACTATCACATTTGTCGTTGTGGTGTAAATGCAAGCCTGGTGTTTACAACGTCTAGTGGACTGTATAGGTAAACACAAACAGGCTGTATCCACAGTGCAATCAAAACGGATGAGTTCAAATCCGGGCCGTGGCAAGGATATGCACTACTGACGAGCTCTAATGAGAGCGAAACTCGAGTCTAGTGCTTCTTTTCGAAAGAGGCTGGCTGGAAAGTCTATCTGAATGTGGACGCTGCGATCAAATGTGAGTGATGGTCAACTTGAAAACAATACGGATGACTTCGGTCTTGATGTGGTTGTCAATAACATAATGCACACCCTGAGGAGGTATCAGTGATTGGTGAATTCCAAAGAAAGACGGGTCAGAACAGTCCGGTGAAAAATGTTATACTGCAAATGAGCATGGGTCAGATAAATAGTGGACCGTGTCACCAAGACCGAATACAGTTGAAGTGAAAGTGTGGTGTGTGTGTGTGTGTCGCATTGCGAAGCTGAGCGAATACACAGTTGACAAGTCACGTTTGAACATCCGAATCCTTCCGATGGCCGCAACAGCGTTTTATCGTTGTGGGCTGGAAAAATCAGTTTCTGTTACATTGTTACCAAATCACTTCCTTATGGATAATCGTAGCTGAAGGCCTCGAGATAGAGATAGTCCCTCTGAGACATACTTCCCGCTTAACCATTGAAATGTATGAACTCATTTTTTCCGACAGTTATGAAATCTCTGAGCAGGTTGTCGGCTGATTCACTGGTTGGACTTTTCAACAACCCAGATGCGGCGACTACGTCACCTAGCAACTAGAAGATAGATAAAGTTATTCTAATCCACAGGATGCATGAATAGACAAGAAGTTCAAAATTACAGTTGCGATATTGAGACTATCGCAAGTAGCTCTAATGTACGCTCCTTAGCGAGCTTAACACAGAAAGTAAATCGAAAGCGAGGGACCTGTGGGCTAAAATAAGAGAAGATTTCAAGGCCGTCATTCAGTGTTCTGTGGTAACGTGCAAAGCAAATATGGCTTTATACCAGATAAAAAGGCTTCTGTCATCTGGGGATCCAGAAGTAGTTGTATCACAATGAGTTCCGTGACACCGTCTAGAATGAGACGCACAAACGTGGATTTCCGCTGGCTTAAATGATGTCGATGCAACAGAGTAGATGCACTATCAGTTCACGATTCCCCGATTTAAAACATCTCACCGGAAACGATTTTAAGTGGAGCCTGGACATTTTTCTCTGGAAGAAAAAGGCAATCCTGTTGGGATAATCAAGTGTTTTTGGGAATAACTGAATGTAAGTAGATATATACCCATCATTACTAAGACTTTAAAGCTCTGAATACGAGAGATGTCGTGAGTGAAGTCTTCGGGGGCGGCACCAAACCGACTATTGGTTGTTTCTGCAATAGACAGATGGGTGGCTGGACCTTCTCGCGTTCCACGTCAGTCGAGCCCAACGCAAGTGGTAAATTTGAATCCCACCATTATATCGTGTCAATCCCAATCTAACAGTGTCCTAATTGCAAAAAGGATTTAACGGGGGAACATTCCCTATACTCTCACAAAACGTCCGCCTCCTAATCCTCATGCTATTTACCAGCTTGTGTCGCCCGGACATGAAAGTTAATAATTAAGCATTGAAACACTTCATGTTTTCTACTTCGGGCTGTCAGGTTTCGTGGCCGCAAAGCAACGTAGTCAACACTGTTTTTTATATTCGTGGTCCATAAACTTCGGAGTGATATCCTTTTTGTCGCCAGGTGTCCCAGGTTAACGAATACAACTTCTAGTCTCGGAGACACCAGTTATTTTTCGTTCTCCATACATCCGCCACCGCTGATGCGGCTCCTCGTGTACAGAAACTGACCAGAATCCTCCACTACCTCAATACCCGGCAGTAAATCTACGTGATTCTAGTGATTTTACAGAAACAGTTTGCGCTCTTTTATTGAAAATCACACTGCAAAATATTTAGCAGATCTCGAAAAACAGCTTAGCGTTATCACCGTTGCTTAAAATGGATCAAACGGCAATATCATTTCATCAGCACAATCAAGATCACTGTTTTCCTCCACGTTGGAGTTGGATGTCGGAATCTTAGGAGTGCCGCAGGACAGAACCGTTAAAATTGGGAATCCTCGAAGTGCGTGGCTTTTTGTGTTGAAACTACAGTGAGGTTCAAAATACACCCTAATCTGATTTGAAGTCTCAACAACGCAATACTAAACTTGTTCCGTATATTTGTGCTAAAAGTGTAGATCGATTCTGCGAACTGAACGGAGTTTTAGAGTCGAGAAATACAACAGTTGTTCGTCGGCGTCATATAGGTTGCTGCCGAAGAATTTGGCGAACAGTACAAAACTGGTCAACAAATTCTCAACCGGGTTAAAATCCTACCTGTTCTTTCTTAATATTCGCACTCCACCAAGGCTGCAGTAAGGTTATGAAGTATACTGGAAACTAAGATTTTAATAACCACCGGGGTCAAGTTAATCAACCTATGGCGTTCGCAAAAGCCCCGGGCTATTTTCTTGTGTATTGGAACGGGTGATCAGTGACCTTTTCGTAGTGGGATGCTCCCCGTTGTCCACACAATTGAAAACTGCCAAGTCAGAGTTCAGCCAACGTCTCCCTACTGTCTTTGAAAATGAGCGGTACGTGGTCACCTAGGCCAGAAGCCCTGATGCGTTTGTTAATCAAAATGCATTGATGTGTGGTTTCGAACTCGCCGATCAGAGAATTGCACTGCAAATTTGTGGCGAAAACGTTATGGAAAGGAAAGGCCTTCTAAATAAATCAGTATACCGTTTCGGACCAATTATGGAGGAGTGTGCCATCTGCATGGTTAACAGCTACGCTGACAGACAGACACCCTTGGTCAGCAGTACGGTAAAACCTTGAAGAGTTTGCTGGTGTCCCTTATGGCACGCGTTTAGTAGCTGCTGATAGATGGTGTTTTCTGAACCTAATTAAATGGAACAAATGGATTGTGAGCAGTTAACCATCTTCTCCTTTCTATCGAACCTCGTACTAACATCTCTATTTGGTTCTTCTTCTCTGTATCCTCTTGTCGATACTCCTTATGTTCACATTCTTACACTCTCAGCATTCTTGTCTTTAAAACTACCAGTGATAGTTTGACATCTAAGATGGTGACGATGGTAATTATCCTGACCGTTAACTGAAATCGCCAAACAAACGAAAGCCAATTTTTATACTCCCAGCACTCAACTCCCTGACCTTGTTGACACAAATAAACTAAAACACAGACATACCGATACGTTGCACCGCAGCGACGTTAAGGTGCTCACTAATGTCAGAACCTGAAAGTCTGGCTTAGGCTGCAGGTCCTATGAACATAACAAAAAGAAACCGATCTTACGTTTGTCAAAATTCTGATCAAAGTTTGTAAACAGCACTTTGAACATTTTGGTACTGATCGTTCATTGTTGTAGGGCATATTGAGTCTCACTTCAGTTGAACACAGTCAAACAGATTGGTTGCATCAGCTACACAATTTATTTAAATTTTTCCTCTTATATTTCAAATCAGACTCACCATTATTTCACGTTGTCTCCGTTCATTAACTGTTCATCGATTTCGACCAGCAAAGACACTCAACTAGACAACAAGGATATACATATGACGTTCAATTTAATTTGTGAATTGAATAGTTGAAACGGGTAGGCTGTGCACAAGCCAGCGACACATCCAAAGAGGATGTGGGCACGTACCAAAATATTCTGAAGGTCGACAATGCTGTAAAGTTATGGCAACAGTTCCTTGGATGTTGGAGTCCCGTGAACGATGAGGCTATTTGTGATTACTGATAACCACAATATTGTTGTTGGATTGATTAACTTTTGAACCAATGAACTTGGGCTCAAACGAGTGGCTAGAGATTATAAGTCTGTCAGACCCAGTTACGATGACTACATTTGTTAGTCGAAACATTTATGATCGCCGAGTTACAAAAGCTTGTTCGTTAAAGTTACATCTTAGCATGACAACCTTGCAACTCTTAATTCTTTCTTACAGAAACCAATGCCAAACGAGATATTATTTCACAAGCTGGGTTCCATTTAGCAACTTGATCAGTGCAGAAAGATAGTGTGCGTTGCGATATGTTAATGAATTGTTCACTCCCGTCAGTCACAAACGCAAAAGCATGCAGGTTATATACGACAGACAAACAGAGATAGACAGGATGTGGACACGCAGACATTCACACCAAGTATTACATCATCAACACCACGGTAACCCGATGAGTTACTTCAAACACTTTGGTGCAGGGGGCTCAGCAACACATTGGGATTTCTACGAGCTCCAGTTCAAGTGCAAAACATCAAATGAAGTTCGGCCCCGCCTCCTAATTTCCAGGCAGTTCTAATCATTGTATGTTGTGTAACATTTTGATGGGTGGGTTGTTGTGAGAATTTTACACATTTTGGATGAAGTGGTTAAAATGTGAAAAGTCATGTCAGAAATCTGAACCGGCTCCTGAGCATTTCATAACCAAAAGTCACCGTGAAACTACCCACTCCGTCATATAGCGAACCACAGCAACATAATCCGAGTTTGAAAACATCAAACTGTTTGACGAAGAGCCAACATTCGGTGACTTTTACAAGGGCAGTTGACAACTGCGAATTAGGTAAAGTTTGTACGGAAGATCGTATATCATACACAGTTCAGTCGCAACAAAGTTATTAATCATGAGTTATGTGATGGCGAGCGAGGAGAACTGATAATTCCGAGGATTCGTTGAATAATCTGTGAGAACAGTGGTGTTCTAGTCAGGTTATTCGAAAGTGTTTGATTATTGGTGCCTACCATTGCAAACAGAATCACCCACTACTAAGCTACACTCAGTGTCATGATAAAACAGCGAATGGTGTTCATGAAAATGCAAAAACTCGTACTTTTTTTACTGAAGCCAAAACCCCGTGCATTAATGTACGCATTTGATAGAATTCACGTAACCGGTCGAACACTGATTCTGGAATTTATCCACAAAAATAGTGTTATTTTACTTGTTGACAGTTCCATACAGTTCTAGTGTGTGTCCTGGCACGAAACTATTGGGACGTTGCCCATAGTTCTCCAAAACAGAACTACTTGATTCGCGTTTCATAAGCCGAAGTTTTCGGCTAATTCGACTTGGGGTTACGAACTCAAATCTGCTTCAGTGTAACACACATCAATAACACACGTGATGTAAACTATTTTGTTCAATATCCTCCACAAATATGACTTCACTTGTTTTTGTAGTTTTATTTAAAATATCATTTTAACTTCTACTTTCTCCTGTTTTCCGTTAGCAAAATGTGTTTGAATTGGTGTATTTTTGTGTGATTTTCCAAAACAGCTCTAGAGTTTACATTCAAGGATATCCTGCATCTGTAAAAAATACACTTTTTTGAGGTTTCTTGGTTAACTGGGTGTACTGTGACATAATTCGAATCACCAGATCCCCAAAGCCGACAAAATATGTTAGATTAGCTGAATGTCACTCGATTGCTGGCTTCCATTAAAAAACCCTTAAGTAAATCTGGCATTTACAGCCAACAGTTCAAGAAACATTGACAGAGAATAAGACAGTACGCAATTCATAGGTCGTTAGAGAAGGGAGAAAGATAGATGCATGTACGTTCTTGTCATTGTGCAAAAATCTCCGTTAATTTGCTTTTGTATTCAAGGAGAAAGTGAACACAAGTGAAAAATAGAGTTTAGATGAATCTACTGACATGCAAAGATATTAGCAAAGATTCCGACTCTGCATATATGGGTACGATACTGAATGCCCATATAACCCAGAATACAGACTCAATGATTTGTGAGAGTTTGTTCTAAAGGTAGCTGAGATGTTTGTTATGAAGGCAATCCACCCCATAAACGTAGGTCAGATAGAACGGTAAAACCCCCAACCGTTTCAGCAGTGACCACAATCGGCCAATAAAACTCACCATGGATGGGCCACAAATGTGAATCAGATCTGTCTACAAAGTAACCTGTCAATTCCGTAACCAACCTTCAGTGAAAGTTCTTGTAGACATTTCTCCTTACTTGGTGGGGGGAAGTTACGCTGGTGCATGAACAGAGATTATGGAGTATTCTGGAGGTGAGCATTAGGCCTCCAGTGAGGCGTCAATGAGTGACTGAAAATGGAAAAAATTCAGTGATCTCCGTTGCTGGAGATTTTCCCGAACCAATGATTCTTCCAGTAACCCGTCTCTGAAAACATATTAGATGACAAATCTTCGTAAAGATAGAGAAGACAAGCTCGTCAATTCGTTTCCAAGTGTAAACAGGTCACGAGAACGAGCATACTGGGGAAGACCGGAGTGCAGAGTGTTCCACAAATTTCTCCCCAAAGGTTCAAGACAATTTCTGTTTCTCGACTGTAGTTGGGAGATCTGTAGCTAAACAAAACGTTTTCTTTGACATTTTGGGTATCTTTTAGTAACTTCATGGATGCAGAACGATAGTATGCGTTGCGATATGTTAATGAATCGTTCACTCCCGTCAGTCACAAACGCGAAA
>QNGE01002219.1:14746-37117 GCA_008508345.1 Paragonimus westermani
AGTTGCGCTCATTTCAAACCACCAGAGGACCAGTTCTCCGCAAACGCAAAAGTAGTTTGTCAAACTGTCCTGTCTCCCATGTTGTGTACCAGTTCACTTGCAGTTGCAGTGACGTTTACATGGGCAGAACAGACCGACAACTAGCACAGCGTGTCGCCGAACACATCCCGAAGTGGTTGAAACAACAGATGACGCACCAGCCCCGACTTGTTGCACTGACTTCTCGAAATCCAACGTCTTCGATTGCTAAACACCTGGCATGTTTTACGTTTGCGACTGATGAGAGTAAATGTCCTCTTTCTGCTCTGAAGAAAATATTTTTATGCAATCGGAGCTCGAAGCTACTGGAATTTAGCGAACCCATGTTGACGAGAACTGATCAGCGGGAACTATGTGCACGAAAGAGTTTGAAGCAACCCATCGGGTTACCGTGGTGTTTGTGATGTAATAGTTGGTGTGAATGTCTGCGTGTCTACATCCTGTCTACCTCTGTTTGTCTGTCTTATGTAACCTGCATGTTTTTGCGTTTGTGTCTGATGGAAGTGAACGAAGTTTTGACATGTCCCGACGTGTTTTCTCCATAAAATGATGGAGACATTGCTTATTCATTCGAACTGCACGTTAAGCCTAACTATTATAGGAATTGTTTAAATAGTTGCATGAATGAGTGTCGCATTGTAGTTGTCGCTATACCAATCCGACTACTACGGTCTAATTTATCAATCGTTACCACTGAGTATACCAAGTTGAACAGGCGTTAAGACAAATTTTTTTACGCTACGGTAGTAATGTTAATATTGTCAGTTGAGAACTAGGAAAGTCTAAGTTCGGACAGATTCACAAACATCTGTTCAATAAACTTGTACCGTCTAGTTCAAGTTAGAGCGCAGTATCCCACTTCTATTTTTACGTCAATTGTGTGGCAAGTACTCATCCACTATTAGTGTAAGCAACCGAAACTAAGTATTCATTTCCTATTTAATGTCTGATAAGACCGGCAGCATAAGAGTCAGTGTAGAAAGCAGCCTATGTATCAAAACAGTCACGAAGGTTCTCATTTATTCACATAACAGAACATGTTCTGGGGTGGGTTGTTTTTTCTCGGAGTACTAAAAGCAGGTGTTCCGTAAATGTTGATCGGCCTGTCACTAATTAACCAATTTGCACAAAGTGTGATTTCTACGCTTCATACATGTGTACACATCGGACAGATGTCGAGTAACAAGGCAACAGTCAATCGAAAGTAAGAATGTATCGCTGACTGATAGAGCTGAGAGAATAAAAGTCAACGTAAGCAATGTATTTGCTGGAAAAGTTTACATAACTGACCTTTAATGAACGAGGCGGAAGTGACATGAGCACGACTGCGTGCGTCATTCGAAACCCGCAAACTGCATTCGGTTAATCCCTATGGTCAGTGTGCCTCACTTCACTCGCACGACGAGCGACTGCATCAAGGTAACAGAATAATCTAGCAGTTAGGAGTGTCGTTTGAAAACTAATCAAATAAACGTTGAGGTGACAGAAAGAAATGGTTCCGAAGGAAGCCTGTGGTTATTTTTTTGTTCATGCAGTGGAAACTTTAAAGAACCGTGTGGATGAAACAGATTAAGGTTGCTTGAACAATTTTGGATCGGAGTCCCTAAGGTGAATGGTGTCATTCCCTGCATTAAACCAAAAACTGCGTGATTGCATTCAAAGCTCATCAAAGCACAGAGGTAAATGAAAAGTTTTCTTTCCATTAACTGTTTGAATTGTATGACTGGCTTACCTTACTGGTGAATGACGACAACCATAAGAGATTAAATGATGTAAATCACTGAAGTTTAAGACAGTTGTTAACACCTTTTTGACAGGAGATGTGAACCAACAGCAACACACATCAGCCAACGAATACTGATTGCGTGTCGGTTCGACAATAAATGTAGGCATCGGCTTAACTCATCTACAACTATGGTATCATGAAAATCGGTAATTTCGTGCGCACAATTTCAGATGTTAGAATGACCAATATAATCAACGGATAATATCGTCGATTTGCAAGACAACGCATCATGTTGTTATGTTCAGAAGATAACTTCTTGACTTAGTATCACTAATCTACCCTATGTTTCTTCTGCCTATTCATCGAAGTCCCGCTGACCGGAAAGTTAAATTCCCACACTTATCACCTACCAACCGAACTTAACTTTTGTTGTGTACTCTTCTCCTTTATGAAATGCTGCACATCAAAAATGAATTGGTTAGGAAGAATGAACAGTTAAACGGGCTATTTATTGAGCAAATTAGTCAAACCGGAAAACCCGAAACTTATTTGCACTAAATGAGCTAGAATGTGCAGAAGGAAACAGGTGAGTCAAAATTGTATGGGTGCATTGTAATGCATGGACAACCGTTCTAATGATTCAAAAGGACATAAGAAGGGGTGAAAAACTCGTATAAAACATCACGGACTTCATATCGGAACAGTCAGCAAATTAGAAACAACATAATTTTAGCCTACAAATCAGCATTCTATGCAAATTGAGTTTTCGTGTTTGAGTAGTTCGAATGGAATGTCTGTTCTCCCATTAGTTCTTCCAGGCTTACGGTATAAAACTGGAGCTTCTCAAAACACACATGTAACAGCAAACCCCAGCCCCCAACTAAAGGTCACTAATGTTTTTCTCTCAGACCACTCGATAAATTTTCCAGTGTTATGATCATATCAACAATACAACATATATACTGACTGACTCGATTAGATTTCGCGTTAGCTACCGAAAAGAAAGGAAATGTATTGAGATACTGGTGAAACACACGGTAAACCTTTATACTCTGTAAACTACTTTTTCATTTTCTCAAAGTATGCCGTTATTCTTGAAACAGTCACCGTTTAGTTTTACGAAATTTGTCTGTTTACACACTGAGAATGGAAAAGTTTTAAATTTGTTATGGCTGGAAATCACAGGAAATCGTTTTTCAACTACTTTGGTTCTGAAACAGGCATTTTAGAATTTGTTTAATTTATGATGACTGTACACGTTTCTAGATACCGAGTTTATAGCTGCCATCCAATCAAAAGTGAGATTTTGGAGAGTGTGCTCGTCCGTCGATAGCCACCTTCAAAATTGGCTGTTTACTGGAGTTGGACGTCTTTAGCACGGCGTTGTGGAATGGACTAAACAGAATGGCCACTCCCATGGTTGCTTCAACCAAGGGGTTAGATTGAACTCAAATTCTAAGTTTTTCGAGCGTTCAGGTGTGATAAATCGGTCATACTTGAACCGGAGCATTTTTCATTGCTCTGATTTTAGTACATGGAGTTTCCCGTTGGCCTCAACATCTCTTAAGAAAAACACGTGCTCAGAAAAGTGACCACCTCCAGGTTGACGCAATTAAGCTTAAACATCGGGTAGGTCCTTTGACTTGCAGAGAACACCCCTTTAGTGTCCGGATGTTCCCGGAATCATTCTCATCTGCAGCATTCAGAGTTAAATTCAAGCAGGCAAAGCAGATATTCGAGACAATAATCCGAATCTTTAGAAGGCTTACTTATCAAAATCATTACCATAAAGTGGTGACACATTCAACCTGTCACCGTTGACACAAGCCAACTGTTATCCTCTGTAGGTTTTGGTGCAACTGTTGTATGCTTGATGTGTATTGCCTAGGCTCCTGTTCCATACATTATCCTCTGACGATCCTTTTCGCAATATTTCTTTTATTGATCCCCTGAAACTAAAACACTTTTCCCACTTGTATTTAAATCATCCAGCAGACGTGTACAAGCTTGTTGAGCCTCAGTTAATCTGTACACTTCTATGAATACCATAATCTTATAGGTGTCATTTGTACGCGAGTTGGATTAATCGAAATCCCCACAAATTACTGGTAGCCCATAATTTGTGTTGACCGACAGAAGTCATGATTTCTCTGTCACCGTGACCACAGAATGTGTGCAGTACGTCTATTTCCAACAGCTGCTTTCAGTTAAGTGGATTGACCTTTGATACAGCTTCAGTGTTAGTCTCTCTGGAGGACAGTGTGTTAATGATTATGTGAAGGGGATTGATGAGCTGCGTAGCCAGTTTGTTTGATGGTGAGTTAGCCCGACTTAAGTGCTATACGCTAAAGTGGAATCCAAGAATTTTACCCATGTCTGGTGAACACAATTGGACGGTTTGTGTGATTTTATTTTGGAAACAGGACTTTGGCTCACATAGCCTGGCTGCGATCGGTTTCTGTCTCAATAACAGTCGCACGTTGACAAATCGGGAAGATGCACCTTATATACTATTCACAGGGGATCGTTTGTGTTATGTGAATGCAGTTCCATTGAATTGAGAAAAATTATTTATACAGTGGAACCGATTTTGCCTGAAATGCATTTATGTTTGTGTGTATGTTTGTATGCGTATCTATCAGGGCTGAAATGTAAACCACGGTCAGTCCAAGAATGTCAGCTGTCGATGTGTACACATCAAGTCTGGAACTCTTTCCGTAGTAAGCCATTTGAAAAGTTCAGGTGAACGCAAAAACCGTGAAACAACTAGTTCCTTTCACAATTTTGAACAAAATAGTTGAAGCATGAGAAGTGGTAGATACAAGCATTTCATATTACATTAACCTCGATCGGCTGTTTTATATCAAACATTTCAGGGAGATTGGTAATGAATAAACGGATTATGATAACTCATTAGGTTCAGGAATGGATCAAGTTCACAAGCAGTTGTTTCCAAACACAGAGAGCTGGCTTGAGGTGACTGATTGCAACCGCTTCAGCAAACCTCAGGAATTTTGAATTATAGTGAAAAAAACAGGATTCTGAATGCATAAACTGGATCAATAGCGTGACCATTGATCTAGACGTATTTAGCGTCTGCTGAAACTGGCTGTTTTGGTGTTTCCACAACATTGCCATTCTCCGATAACAGGGGATTTTGAAACAATTTAGGCAAGCGTTCCTTCACTCTGGAGATCAGGCACCTTTCGGTTCTGCCTATGTAACGCTCTCCGTGGTGAAATATAAATTGGTAAGCACAGTGTGATGTGGCACCGGTAGGCTGGACCCCTTTGATTGAAGGCACTGGTAGCTTCTGAGTCCGAGAGAGTACTCGGAGTTCAGCTGCATCACATGTTCCTTTGGGCGAACTGCTCAGTCATTGTTTAACCATGTGCGGTATTCAATTTGTTACTGTCAGTGTTAATCCTTCACCAACAGATTCACACCGGAAGCAGTTCTAAAGTTCAGATAGGCTATTTGGACCAATTTAATCCAGAAGAAGCACTGCAGAACTGGAAACTATTAAGTCCCCACTGGAAACTGAGCAGTTGAATAACAGGTCATTAGTGAAAAAATTAACCAGAATAGCTTCACAGCAACGTCTAACAGGTCCACAAATTATTGGATTGGAGTGGGAAGGTCACTTAGATTTCCTGGATGTTAACTTACCAGCAGAAGACGGTAGAATTCAACAAAATCACACTTGGACGTAGAACGACGATATATTCACGTTTACACTTTGATTCTATTGAGTCAATACAAAACCTCGTGGAAAATTTGACGGAAAGGTATCAAAACAACGTGCGAACCGAACTGTCCTTTTCAAAGACAGTAATAATATAGAAAGACTAATCAGACGGAAAGGCACTCTGCTGACCGTAAAAATGAGTCGAGTTCCGCAAATCAGAAATGAATAGTCACTAACCTTAATTTCAGAGAGGATGTGATAGCTGAAGTGATTACCAGGACGCTTAAGAAGTCAGTTGAAACGATCTACTTGCAACTCAATTTAAGTAAGTAGGACTCCGTTCCTTACTCATTGCAAAGCCATAACCCCAAGACGAACAGGCATAAACTGCAATCATCTTTTATGTACACTCATTTGTTCGCTCGTATTAAAAACCAAAAATTGACAGCACTTCAGGAGAACTGCCTATAGCTACATGGGAAAATCATTCTAAATGACTGAGTAGTGGTGTTAATAAAACAGATTATGGATTACCGTTGCACTCTCGGGGGACTCCACTACTTATGTGTGTAGATTAGGTGCGTTTCAAATGCTCTTCAAAATGTCAAGAAGTCTATCTAGAAAGGTAGTATTCTCAGTGTTCAATGTTTTTAATGTTGCTAACATTCGCTTGTGTGAACCAAACGCTTGTGTTCAAAAGCAGTTCGTAATAATACCAAGTATCTCTCAGCCTACGGTCACTAGACCTTGTATTTTAGAACAGGGATTGTTTAACTACCGATAATAACGCGAGCTTCAAGCTCTATTCTGAAAGACTGTTCAGTTCGCCAATACGGTAAACATTAGTTTATATTCAGCTGACGCCCCTCTGTGAACAATCTGAGTTTTGGCTGGATTCTAACCAGAGACAGAAACAGTATTCCTAAAGGCGGCAAGCGATCTACCAGCTGAGCTACGAATCCACTCCGGAAGCTCATAATGTTCACACTTGGACCTAGTTTCCTACCCACCCGGAATCCACCAAATGGTCTAGCCGCTTGACTGCCCAAACAGCACTTTTCAACTATTCATGCTGGAATCCACCGACGCCACCAGTGAGCATTGAAAGTGTAGTAATTAGCTCATTCTACATAGCTTACATTTTAACTATGCCGTATTCTGTTGTCATTGACATACTGAACAAACATGTAAAGAATATGTTCCCTAACGTGTTGTTTATAAAAATTCAGTGAGGAAATCCGAGCAGTAGCAAAATCAAGATAGTCCCTAATTCGCACTTTGGAAAGTGTGCGTTTAATGCAAAAATGTTGGGTACAACGGTACTTATTTCATATTAGGCATGTTCAGATTATCGCAACTAAGTCTTCAGTTGCAGTCAATTGTGAGTGATATTCAGACTGAAGGAAAAGGCACAAATTATGCAAGTACAATCGATGATCATTCCAGTAAGTCTCCGATTTAACCTCCGGTATAAAATCGGAAAAATACGGCACAATGTTAGCTGAACTGTCGCGCAAACACGTACTGTTGCATCCATCGGTCAACACTTTTGTATCAGTCTGCTGGTACTAGTAATAGGCTGAACAGTCCAGGCCATCCAGTCTGTCCATGCATAAGTAACGTGGAATTTACATATTCGTGTTTGCACAGATACGTTGTGATACATGTATGGCGATCACATGGCTACCGTCCTGATAAGGAAATAGGGCAGGCGAACTGTCATCGCGCCGCGTCGAGCTTTGAATCTCACGTGGATTGCATTAGTATACGGATTACGGACACTGACAACAGACCGCTGATATGCACACACAGTAATGGTAGACTAAACCACTCAGGCTAAAGCGAGAATTAGTTACACAAATGGAAATCGGGATATGCTCAGTCTCGCGGTATCCAACACTACCAAACTCGTCTGACATACACTTTTGCATCCGTTCACGGAAAGCAGGCATTCCGACTGAATACTGTTATTATCAAAGGGAATATTACCCTTAAGTCCCACTATTACAAATCGACTATTCCAATTTTATACAATCGCTAGTTTTCCGCTTAACAGTAAATGGAAGTGTGATTCAACTTACCCATTTTGCGTTTACTGTTTGCCATCTGCCGTACACTTATCTTGTAAAAGCCTTGAAAAACCTTGTTAAGGCACTGCATGCAATCAGTATAGTCGGACTTTTCTGAAATATATATATATATAGTCGATCTGCTAGAGAAGACCCAATGTGCTGCAACGAGTACCGTCCAGGATACTCTCTGTCAGTAACCTGTTTGTTTTAATCCGCTGCTGACGTGATCTGGACAGTGTTATTTAGAATTTTATAGGATACCACTGTGTGGTCAAACTGGTCGTCTTACAGTTTTGTGGCCGTCAGTTTCACACATTCCTTGATTAATTCTGAAAGCGAGAATGACTCTAAGTTCAGTGTATTGCTTGGTATCGGATACTGAAAGAAAGCAGTTTATGAGTTATCGTTGTCAATTGATTGTGACGTATTGTGTGGTTTTATATATGTCGCGATTATAATTACTCAGTTCGTGAGTACCGCTAAGTTGTGATCGTTTGTTAAATAGGAGAAAGAA
This sequence comes from Paragonimus westermani, assembly GCA_008508345.1. Classification (NCBI taxonomy): domain Eukaryota; kingdom Metazoa; phylum Platyhelminthes; class Trematoda; order Plagiorchiida; family Troglotrematidae; genus Paragonimus; species Paragonimus westermani. The sequence goes on from QNGE01002219.1 coordinate 22,786, forward strand.
AACAGTTCACAGTATCGTCGATTATACCAGTGGCTGACTGTGGTTTGGCTCTGGATACAGTAGAAGGTACTTAATCATTCCATATTATGAAATTCCTGATCCATCCGAATTGAGTGATTCACAGATTCACTCCGCGGAAACAACCGTGCAGTAATCCCTTGTGAACTACGGTTGGTGTTATCATCCAATTAACAAAACTTAGTAAAATTCTACACCAGATTAATTTGTGAACATTATCCAGTGCTGATCTTTATAGACTATAATTACATATTTGAGAACATGCAATTGTCTCAAGGCGCTGAAAGTCACTGGTTGGCGAATATGTCAAAGTGCCGTTAGGTTATTCGATTGTAATTGCGTGGAATCTGCCTGGTGTAAGATGTGAATGTCCGTTTCTCCACCTGAGAGTGAAACGAGTCAGTAGTCCTTCAATAACTTGCCCAGGTTTGACCTGAACTATCAGAGGTTGTAAGACCAGTCAGCCATTTCACACAATCGCACAAAAAATCAAGCAAACGTGCAATTTTCAAGTTGACCATCACTCACATTTGATCGCAGCGTTCACATTCAGATAGACTTTCCAGCCAGCCTCTTTCGAAAAGAAGCACTAGACTCGAGTTTCGCTCTCATTATTTTTATTGAATCAAAAATACAGAACAACTTCGAACAAAACTTTATGTCATTTGCGTAAGCCCTATCAGGGTGAATTAATTATCGCAGTTGAAGATCTTCTTAGCAAGTTGGTGTGACCGAAAAAGGACCGTTTAACGGCCATCGAAGTGATTAATATTGACCGTGATTCATGAGCGCGAAAACAGAAAATGCACGTTGTGCCTATTAGGATAAATGTCATGTAAACAGTCTTTAGTCCTCTAAACGAATTATGTTGGTCTGATTTCACATACAGTCTGCGCACGTAATGAGAACGTCCGACGAAGTGATGTGTTTTCTTGCGTTCTGTGTCCTCCGCTTGTTTGTGTGAATCCACTGCCTCACCAAATGCAATGAAACGTATTTTGTTAATCTTTCAAATTTTCTTGAGTTAACCATTTCCTGAACGACTGTCTTCTATAGAAGACTTTATAACATTATGTGACGACCTACAACTGATGTGTCGAATGGATTTAGAGTAAATAGCTTAGTTACTGCAGACAAGGATAACACTTTGTGACGTCGTCTATCTAGAGGCTCGTTAAAATGTGAAACAACCAGTTACATTTTGCCAAGAAAGTAGCATAACTTCAAGCAATCAATTTTCTGACTTCCCCTATCTAAGGTAAATGGAGCGTCTAGTGCATGTGCTGTTCTAGTGAAAAAGCAACGCACCTGACCGCCGTTCTTTTACTTTCATTTCGTACATGTTAAGACCAGATGTGGTTCGGAGTTGTTTGTGGACACGTGGTAAGGATTGTGTGTAACCAGGTAGAAGCGTGTAAGAAAGCGAGCCAGAAAATGTTTTATTGCTTCAAAAAAGCGCAGGAAACCTCGAGGCCAGGTATATCAGCAATATGTGGAATTGGGGCTTACGCGTCCTGGAAACAGCCAAAAACGACTGGTTCGCTTTTTCAGAAAAATCCTAGTGGGATAAAATCACCCAAAACGCAAAACCATTTGACAAGACTGACTGAATGTCTTCAACAGAGTAAAGTTTCAATCATCGCACCGTCGTGAAAATGAGTACTATGCTGCCTTTGGAAGTTTGGGGAAGTTAGGTATTTTGCAATTGAAATAACATGTCGTACCGTGTAGTTACAATTTAATCAAATTTACGAATGCATTTATATTTTACAAAACCAGGCTGTTTAACAGAAATTTTCATCATGTCTGCGGCCTTGCCTTGTCTGTGTACTTTAAGATCAACAATCTTGGTGTTCGATTTTTTCAATCCCCCTTGCTCTGTTTACAAGGTCAAGTTCAGAGGCATACAAATCGGTGGCTCAGTTGCACCTCGTTTTTGACTTCTTAGAGAGAGGATGTGTGTATACGAATCAAAAAATAAATGTGAAGGAAAACGCTAACGTGAAGCATTTCAGTTCCTAACATTTAAACCTAATGAAGGTAGCCAAATTTGACTAGCTGATCGGATGATTTGATTCTACCAAATGAGAAGTGAACGCAAACGATCAGACTATTATCGATTCTTTAGATAACTACATCCCATGAGGCTGCCGGATGCGTTCTTATGAGTGCTGTGCTATGCAACCTAAATCGCTTGCTTCACATGAACAAACGAGATGATAAGCCCGAATGGAGGTAACATACACAAGCAGTGGGGACGCAAAAGTGGTGTGGAAGTAAACGGAACAAGTCGTCGAGATTTTGTTAACTACTGCGTTAGGTGTTCTGGTTACGATGTCATCAGGGCTTTTGTGTCTGAGGGGCAACAAACTACGAGTACGTCTTTGTCCACAGTTTACGATTTGTATTCATTTTTTATGTGATTATGAACAATTTTCTCTTGTCAGCCATTTTCCGTGAATATATTAAGCAAAAATATATCTTACAACTTCCACAGTCTTTCCAGTTTATTTTCACAGCCCTGTCGGTCAGTTATCAATCTAGGTTCTTCTCTTTTTAATGGCAAAAATTCAGTAAAGTTTGCATACAGCGCTTTTCTGATTGTTTTACGATACATTTTAAATTGTTTCGCATCAACCTTGCGATAATAAATCATCACAACACACATCTAAAAACGTTTTACCTGCAAATACTTGAGGTTCTGAGGTAAAAGAGAACATTTATATAGACAGAGTTGATATGTCCCAGTATCTTATTGAGGCATTTTTCTACAAGAAATTTACCAGGCATTTTTGGCTTCGTCCAAAACTCTCTGCCATTAAAGGACCCAACGGTAACCCCAATGCAACTCTATCTTTTCGGCAATATAGTTTAGCAAAAACAGACTGTGTTCCAATTGCAGCTGTGTAATAGCTTTCCTGGTTCATTTATACTTCCGTTTGGAATGCTGGCTATTCAGAAACGTATAAAAAATGAATACAAATCGTAAACTGTGGACAAAGACGTACTCGTAGTTTGTTGCCCCTCAGACACAAAAGCCCTGATGACAGCATAACCAGAACACCTAACGCAGTAGTTAACAAAATCTCAACGACTTGTTCCGTTTACTTCCACACCACTATTGCGTCCCCACTAGAAAACAATACTGCTTGTGTATGTTACCTCCATTCGGGCTTATCATCTCGTTTGTTCATGTGAAGCAAGCGATTTAGGTTGCATAGCACAGCACTCATAAGAACGTATCTGATATTCACATTTGTTGATCCATGATAGTTTAACAGGAAGATTACACAGTGAAATGTGACTAACCTGGCATATGATTCTGACCATTGATGATCCAAGGTTTAAGGAATGACCGCCTAAACGCTCGTTTCTTTTAGCATCCTGTAACATCTAGGTGGCTAACCAAAACACATGAATGCTTGTGGCTCAGTAACAGTCGTAAATATTGTATTTCCTTTATAAAAGTGTGTTGTTCTAACAAATTGCGACTTTTCAGTGCCGCCCAGACTATTTTTGTTCCAGTTTTCTCGATCCGGTAGCCCAGCACGCGACAACCAGTACTGAATACTTCCAACAGAGGGAAAAGTTTGGACATACTGACACGTTAGCATAGTTCGATACGGTCTAGAAACGTTCTGTTGAATATGCAAGATAGCTTTAAATCCTAATGAGAAGCTACGTTTTCTCTTTAGCTGGTCTTTCTGTTGCTGCTACACACCTCCATATCAGAAACGGATAACGCATTGTCTTATGTGTTACATCATTTGATTTTGCAATGACAATTGTCACCATTAATATCTAAGGTATCTGGGTTTGCCAGAGTGGTATCTAAATCTCATCGCCAGACTTTGTTTGGCAGGCTAGGTTGCTTGCGCCTTTTCCTATCAAGACGACCAGAAGATACATACTGCGAAATGCAAACATTTTGTTTAGTCTCATCAGTCGATTGTATAAAATGTTCACTTATGTAAATTTAGCCCGTGGCGACAGAAAGAAACAGATCAACTTCAAGTGGGTGCATATAAGAGTGGGGTGAATGGTTCCATTACCACGACAACGAGGTAGTTGGCGTCAGCACCTTCCACCTACAGGAAGCTGGTGCTGCAATGCACGTTTCACAACGCTTTTGAAAATACCCATATCTTGGGGGTACAACTACTCAACGGAACCATAGACGAACCGCACGAACTGTTGCGATTGGGTATTTCGCGACTGTTTCTGTATGATCCACACTGAGTCGTCGCTTGAACTGGCCACTTGAAAATGCACCCTGTCTTTGTCTGTCGCATCCATTGGTGCGTTCTGCCAACGTGTTCATCACCGCAATTGCAGACGAACTAGTAGATGATACAGGAAGCAGTTACCCGAGAAAGACAGTGGAGAATAATCTTGCAGCTAGAAAGCAACGAATGTAATCCCATCGCAGGCTAATCGTGATCAGTGACAGATTTCAACTTTCTAGTTACGTTGTGACGATTGTGGCCTCCTACATAACGAATGCTAAAGAGAACATGTTTTCTTACATTAACTGTGGCCAACAGTTGGCCAGTAGTTCCGTGTAATTAATTTGCGCAAATATGACCAGACAGCCATTCGTAAATACAGCATTCAGTGGCTCTTCTGCAAACATTGGGAGATGGTTCATAAATATTTTCCTTGCCCTTTCGTTTCATCGTTCTTTTGCTGTTTTCCAAACCTCAATGAATGGACTTTTTCGTAAAACCCATTAATGAGTTTTGCATCGCGAAATTCATGTCTTGTATGTCGTCTTTCCTTTTGTTAAAAAACGATACGGAGTATTCCGAGTATTCTCAGTAAGACCAAGAGTGTCGGTCAAGGGCGAAACTTTGTTTCAGTCACGAATAGGCACAAGGGCTCCATAGAAAGTGCCGGGAGCTTGCGCTCTTCCACATTGCGCTTAACTTTTGTGAACTATGGTGGCAGTACACTACAATATATGATTCAACACAATACAATACGTGCATCTCCGCTTTGTTTTTCTTTATGGAATACGAAATGAAGGGTGCATGCGTATTATGGCTTCGAACCATAAAACCAGAACACAAACATTGACAGACGTGTATGGACTTGAAGCTAATTGACGTTGTTTGTTCGATGAAACAACCTATCCACAAAACCGGCGACTGAAAACCTAATTTCTTACTACTAGCAGATTTTCAGTAGCATATTTGGTACTTCCGCCTCGGAATCTTTCCTAATATTAACTACTTTTCAATTATGGAATATCGGTCAAGCAATAAGCAACAGAAGACGAGATGAGCTTCGAGGAAGATGTTTTTGCGTTAGCCATCATCTTCTTTGTTTTTGCTATCAATATCTCATTTTCATTATCTCGATCATGGGGCAGATTATCAGGTTCAAATAAATCCAACATTGCGCTGTTTATAGTGGAAAGCTTGATAACCAAGCAAAGTTCCGTTAGAACTGGCTTAGAAGGAACACACTAGACAAACTATCATCTCCTTTTGGTTAAAACATCTTACTAGTATGTCAACTCCAGACCTCACCTGAGAAGTACTTTGACGAGAGGATTTGAGCAGAACCGATAACATCCTTATCGAAGCTCCGTAAAGGTGCAGAAATTGTTTTGGTAGGCAGGTCAACCAAATTTAAGAAATGGTTGATACCTCTTGGGTAATTCACCTAAATTCGGCACCGTGTTAAACGGAAAGGATAGAATCAATGCGATTTAGTAGAGAGTTTCTAAAACAATGGAGAGTCTGAAGTAGTCATCTGAAACATGGTACGACTGACTTCGTGAAAGTCGGAAGAGATCAACCAGCTGGAATCACTATGTTGAGAGGGTAAATCCTGATGAAGGTTGATAACGAATGTTGACCTGATTCTTGATATGCGCAATTCTAAACATCATTCTATGACAGGATGCCTAGCACAGTTAATCGAGACCCTGCAAGAGAACATGGCAGTTCACTCGCCAAAAGATACTTCCGACGTTGTTGATTCCATTCGTTTGTTGAGTGTGGACAGTAAGGTGTTTTCCTCTGATGCACGCTTTTTGCTCTGTGTGAATCTAAATAGCCTACTTGTCGCAATTCTGGCGCACTTCACTGATTCAAAATATTATCTCACTGGAGGTGGCTTTTCAGCCCATTCACCGCTTGCACGGTGGTCAATCCAAAGAAGTCACATTTCGTATTATGACCACCGTGGAAGCGATCAGAATTCGGCTATGTACTCTACAGTCGTGTGCTCTCAGAAAAAAATCCCCCGAATACTACACTTATTGTGATCCCCATCACTAACTTCACGACTCCGTAGGTCACTTTGGTCACCTCATCGTCCCCTCCCGCCAATAATGATACGACAAATTGCTCTTCTTTTGACCAGTTTGACAACCAAGATGACATAAAATGTTACATAATTGGTCCGAGAATTATTAACACAAAAAGATTGTTCACCAACCACCTTCCAATTTGAAAATGAGGTGAGAAATTCAAGTTGTGTTCACAACTTCCCTTACGATAAGCATGGTTAGTATCTATGACTCAGTTTTTACTTCCAATAGGTGCACAAACAGTAAATAAGTGAATAAACTGTCGACCAGCCATTGTATGCATTTGTTCAGCTGTGGTAGGACAGACAAATGTGTGGTGAAGTATGTCGGGATGCATTCACAAAAGCGTCCGCGTCAATCAGTAGGTCAACCAGGCAACAACCGTGAGGTAATCAATCGAACTTCAAACTTGAAGATCGACTGGCCATCAGCTCAGACAAGACACAGCAGAAGTAACTGTATTCTTCCGCATGATCACCACGCATAACCAACTGAAACTGTCCAAGCTTATTGGTGGCAAAGTTAATCACTCGTAACGAGGCTCCGCATCTGCATGTTTTTCTTGATTTTAGTTCCGCTCCAAACGAAGCCAAAAATCTTCACGGTCAGATCTCTTCTAAGGTGAAAGGTGAGTTAATGAGTTCGGGAAAATCAGTTACCAGTAACAATCAATACGCCATTTGACGAAGGACTGATGTCTCACTTAAGCAGTGTGGATTCGAATGACCTCATTTGAAAATTGACAAGTCAGCTGGAATATTATGACAAACTCATTTTCGGGCCTTCAACACGTTCGTCCGTATACATTCCTTAATTATCTTGATGAACCCGCCATGTAGGTAATCAGGTCAATTAGCCCTCTAACATGCCGTGTCCAATACGTAACGTGTTACGACAATGATACTCATTTGACCTGCACTTCAACGGCCAGTATGAACTATAAGAACAATTGTTTGTTCAATCAACATATAGCATAACACCTGATTAGGGATGGCCAGGTACAGCGCCGGATAGGGACCAGTCGACGAAGCGCCTGACAAAGAATGTTCGACATGATCAGCGGTTCCAGTTCTGTCAGGAACATTATTGCCGGTGCCAACAACACAGCACCCACTTCATGATATGGCATGGCGCATGACCTTGTACACTGCCACAGCTACTCAGGTTTTCTCCAAACATCTACGCGACGCGTCAAAAAGAATGACTACTCACTGCTGCACAACACATCCTGCTTTGACACCGAGACATAAACTATGCAATACGCAGTCTTATGGCAAGCAACTTCGGCTCAGACATGTACAGCTCCATCCAGCAAGCGAATTGGAAATCAGAGACCACTCTCACAGCAACCACGCAAACTCCACTGTCACGGTTGGTGATTCGTAACAACCAGACCATTTCTGGCGCGCCATCTGGATTTTGATGTGCTAACATTTTGCTGTGCAGTTTTCATTATTCCGTTGTAATCGGTAAACTGTTATTTACGTACCGTATATGCACTTTTATTCACTTTCTGGTAATAAGTATTATTCGCATCAACAGCTCCAAAACTTGCATATTTCGGTTTTGGGTGTGCCTAATTGAGTAATTCATGCTAATTCCGATGAGATCAGTTGTGATCAAATTTCCATGTCTTATCGCACTCCGCTCGGTAAACCCTACTTCATGAACGAGACGCATTTGTCGCACTCAGCGGACGAATCGACCTAATCACACGTGCTACTGACATATCTGTTGTATAAATTGCTTGATTCACAATGGAACCATGTTATGTGATGACAAATTTGTTTAGAGACGCTCCCGGTCCTTGGAATAATGTAATTGGTTGTGTAGAAACAAGTGTGTTAAAGATAGAACTCATGAGCTAGATTCGGAGTCCAGCTGTTGTTTATCATAGCTGCTTGGGAAAATGTTACGACTGCACTAGATTCGCATACCTTCGAAAGGGTTGCTTAGACACTCACGACAGTGAATTATTGCGCACGATAAACAGGCTAGAGGCTGTGCACGCTGTTAGATGTCGCTTTGTAATCAAACAAGTAGACAGTGCCCCCCATACTTGCGTAGGAAACAAGTGTCTGTATGGAAAAAAGGCGTTCCTGTGATTACCAGGTTTAGCAACCAGCGTCGTTGTTCTAGTTGCATCCGAACTACGGCACGTGCCTACCCTGATTGTTGCTCCGTCTGACGACGCACGCATGCATGGCACTGAACTAGGCAAAATATATGCGTTCCGTTCATTAACACATTTCTGTCCAACCTTCGTGTTGGCCCGTTGGAATGCAGTTCTAGTACTCTATAGCATGCATGTTCTTGCCTGATACAACACGTACGATATGAGTAGTACAAAGAAATATCGTGTCAACCATAGAGTTGGATATAATCCTTTAGTTAACACATGAAAATCACAAGTAGTAGACGTGATCTTTTCTCACTTATATACTTGACTCGACATCAGGTGCGAAACAAAGTGAATTAAAATTTATCTGTATAGAGTAACCGTTTCCACCGAACGTCCACACATGCATCAGAAATGGGACCTCGAACGGGTTGAAAGCCCTACTCTAGCCAAACAGGTAATTGCGTGTAATATGAGTTCGTAACCTAGTCGATTATCTCAGGTAGGCAGTGCCTGTTCTAATTATCATTCAGCATGACACACTGCCAATGAACGGAATCACGTCAAGTTTCTCCCGTTGTTTTGGCGACTGAATGTAGTTTTCGCGTATTTCGCAGTTGCTCAACCAATATGGTTGTAATGAGGGTTAGCTGACCATTCAATTAAACGCCACCGTCTGTTCAGAGCAAATTAATGCATTCCTTTTCAAGCAACTGACATAAAAACGACAAGAAGAATGAACTGAGGCTCAGATTTATTGATACTCACTGAAATGCAGAAGCAACCGCCAAATGGTTTAATGAGGACTATGGTAGGCAAAGATCGGTGACTTTGATAGTTGTGAGGGGTTTAGTGGTGAAGTTCCAACAGACGAACAAAAGAGTGGTGCTCATGCACAAGCAACGGAAACGTTGTCCATCTAGAGCAGCTATGGAGGTTGTAGGTGACAACCAAAAGAATTCACGTTACAGACTTGGGTTGTTGGAAGAGTGACAATGAATACGTTCATTTACGTCACTCTACTACTGAATACTTTCGTCCCTCCAAATTTCAACTTGGAGTGTCCGACGTTTATAACGGGAACGTATAACGATACACAACAAGGAGACAACCAAAGTGTGATGTAAACCAGAACACAAAAATAAATGCGTGCTCAAGATTGGAGATCAACTAGACGTGAGACCACGGTAAAAGAATATTGGACAAGTTTGAAAGATGGTGAAACGGACAGCTAACTATTATGACTGGTAAAGACATTAAGTATTTTTACTAATCAGGGTTCTTGCGGTTGACCCATTAATGGGGAAAGGCCAGCTTCTTTAAATAATCGCACCGACACCTTTAGAGGGGGATCCGGTGTGATGAACGAACAAATCACAGGTTCCCATTCCGACATTCAGTGGAATATTACGACACAGCTGTGGAATATGAACAAAGTTCAACAGCTAAGAATCAAGAACAATATGGAAAATCAATTGCACCATTATAGATGGGAATCGCTTCAGTGGATAAGAAACAATGACAGGTGAAAATCCGTAACAAACAGCACCGGTGAAAAGACCAGCAGTGGTCTAAAATGTACACCATGGTTAGGTGGAAACCTCGGTGCACTGTGTCAGGAGTTCAGTTTGCAAACGTTACTGTACAACTGACGGGACCCTGAACTTCACTGAACTACTTACTGTCACAATGTCTCTGACTGCCACCAATGTTGAAGGTTGTCGACGAAATGAACAGGAACGTTCGGAATAAAGGTGTTACAAATTAGAACCACGTTAAACTGCGAGCCCTGACACGTAGTCGGCCCAGAATAGGATGAGAACACGTGACGGCAATAGCGCGTAGCTTTATCGAACACGAGCGAATGACATCATAATAGTGATGAGACAGAATATGACAAGCAGTCACCCAATCGATTGTGTGGGTAACAGGATTGGTTCGTGCGGGGCCGGGGTGAGAGAGAGAGGAACACACACGCGTGCACATGTAGACAGGTGACGTGCGGCAACGGTAGGCGCGGATGGCACATTCCTTCCCCCTTTAGTTTGGCTTGATTTCACCGGCTTGGAAACGTTCCACCGGTTTGCGCGTTCTGCATGATCGGCGACAGCTCTCTTCGTGCGGTTGTTCTGGTAACGGGTTCTCTTCCCTAGGAGGTCGTGGTTCGTTTCACAGTTCGCGGTTGATTGTTCTGGCGTGTTGGATAGGGAGCGAGGACGCACGTGGTCTTTGTGTCTTGTGATGATCCGGCCGTCTGGTAGGGCGACTTCAGTGGTTTGGCTGTTTTCCGCTCTGATTTGTCCGGGTTTCCATTCTTCTTCATGAGGTAGTTTTACATAGACTGGATCATTCACGTTTAGATCGCGATCGTGTGATCTCCGGTCGTACAATATTTTCGCTTTTTCCTGTCTCTCTTCAATCTTGGGACGGGCATTTGGGAAAAGTAAGTTCAAACGAGTACGCAACTTCCGGTTAAACATCAGTTCGGCTGGACTTCTCCCGGTAGTTTCAGTTGGGGTCGTCCGATATGCAAAAAGGAATTTTTCCAGCTTTGTTTTCATCGGCGCCGGAAACTGTTTCTTTAGTCCATTTTTGACGGTTTGCACTGCATGTTCCGCTAGCCCGTTGGACGCTGGATGATAAGGTGCCGTCCTCACGTGCCGAATCCCATTGTTTGCCATAAACTCTTGAAATTCCTTGCTGGTAAAGTTGGTGCCATTGTCAGATACGATAGTTTGAGGAATACCGAATCTGCTGAAGCAATTTCGTAAACATGAAACGGTGATTTCTGATGTAGCATTTGTTACTGGATAAACTTCAATCCACTTCGAATAAGCATCGATAAGTAATAAACACATCTTCTGCTCCGTTGGGCCAAAATAGTTTATGTGAACACGCTCCCAAGGTTTATCCGGCCATCTCCAAGGACTCAGTGGAACAGGAGGGGCATTCCTTTGAGTAGCTTGGCATGTTTCACAGCTACGAATCAATTCTTCTACATCCCTGTCGAGGTTCGGCCACCATACGTAATTTCTAGCCAAGGATTTCATACGACTGACACCTGGGTGACCGTCATGTAACTCGTTGAGGATATTTCTTCGAAACTGGGGCGGAATGATGATCCTTGAACCCCAAAGTAAGCAACCCTCTTCCAGGCTAAGTTCCATACGGCGATTGAAATAGGGTGCTAGCTGGTCTTCGCTACTCGTTGGCCAGCCCTGAGAAACAAATCGTTTAACTTTGGACAAAAGGAAATCCTGCTCTGTTCCTCGACTGATCTCTTTACTGGATACAGGATGCTTGTTCAGGTACTGCATCAAATGAATTAGTTCAGTAGGCTTCCACGGATTTTCCGGGGTCTCGCTCAAGGGCATTCGACTGAGAGCATCCGCTACCTGATTTGATTTACCCGGAAGAGGGTTGCTGTGACTATCCACTCGTCTGACAGACAGCAGAAGATCTGGCATGAGTTTGAGCCAATTTCGACCCAACAGATTTGGACTTTGGTTATTTACGACGTATGCAGGCAAATTGAGCGTTTTTGTTCCGTGTTTTACTTCCACATTGCACGTACCCATGACATCGATCGCTTCTCCTGTATAGGATCGCAGTGTGGCAACATCTGGGGCCAACGGAAGTGATTTTGGCAGTATGCGTCTGTTAATAAGTGTCACGGAAGCTCCTGTGTCGATCTCCAGGCAAACGTTGCGGCCTTCCACGTTCAAATCTACTGTATAAGGAGGTACTCCCGCAGGAGACGTGGCCGAGGTATGTGAAATCAAGTAGGGAACATAGTAAAGATGAGCTAACAAATTTATGAGTACAGGCTCGCTATTGACTGTGGCAACACTAATACAACACAGCGCTCATATGTATTCGTATGAAAAATGCATGCCTAATTTGACCCTTAACCTGGAAACAACAGGTACGAACAACACAGCGTTCAGTTTACGTCTGATTTGCAAAATTTGCACCGCGAATCATACATTACACTGAGCGGATGCTTGTGCCTATCGACCATAGAATTGTTCAGTCAGAGCGTAACTGGAATAGTCAACTGAGGTGCTGGCAACATATGACTATTACAATGCTTGAGTGCTTCAAGTTGACGAAATGAGGAGTCGCTCACTTTCCAAGTAAAACACCGCACATTACAACTTTACACAGAACGATCAACACATTCATAAGCCATGATTACATTACTTCCCGAAAACGAATATCACGTTCTCTTCATACGGACAATATAGAAAGCAAAAGAGAGAAGACAACGGAGGGTCGCCAGTTAGAAAACCGAGCAAACACGACGGTAGGTTAGAGTGCACTGCAATATTAAACACAACATACCATAAGCCACCGTTTGGAAACCAAGCTAATTTTTACGTACCTTAAAACGCGAAGTGAACCACATTTTGACCACGGAGAATAGTGTATACTTCCGGTGTTTGAAGCACTGACATATATATTTGTTAGCAGCGTAGCTGATGTGTCTATCCAGAAAGAGGTATTCAGTTTTACGTCTTCGGTAACAAGAGAGCGCGATCCACATCGCTTCGCCATAGATCACAGATGTCCGCAATTCCACAACCTGAAGCCAGTTAGCGACGTCGAAGAACTGTCAGCTCCTACGGAGTTTCTGTTCCGCTGATTCGTCTACCCCAACTGAGAGATAAGCTCTTCACAAGGAACTGGTGGGGTTGCAATCCCTCAAGTAAGCCGGCCTGACGCTTGCTCACTGATTGTTGTTAAGGTATGTGCGAAATTGTCATGTCAACCTGTAGTTGCGTTATTCACTCAGTGTTTCAGTCAATGCAACGCTGGTGACTGTTAGACGGTGTCACAAATCGCAATGATTCCTGAAATCGGGTAGGCCGGACATCGCATGATCTCATAAATATCAGTGGCAAGTAGTTTTTGAGAAACTCATTCTTGCTAGAAAGGATGCTCAAGTAGACATCATGGATTCTAGTCAGTTCCCTCATGGTCACCCACGCCCAACCTCGGATCCTCTTGCTTGTCTAGTGCATTCCAGTCTGCCATCGGTCGATGGGGAATTAGCCGCATATGCTTCTTAGACTATAGCGATGCGTTAGGAAGCTCTGATGTTACTTAATACTCCGGCCATACTCCAGCTGTCGAACTCATAGGTGATCATTTTGCAGATCGAAGTCCACTTACTCAATTCCGCGCTAAAGTTTCATCGCTACACACCGCTGACTCGGATGTCCTACAGGACAATTTTCTCACCTCCCAAGTTTTCAACTTTTACCGCATCCAACGAACAGTCAATTTTAAGATTAACTATGCATATGATGTGATGCTGGACATCAAACAAAACCAGGTTTCTTTCAGCTAACTTACTAGACAGTCTTTGCGAGCAGACGAGTAGGTCAGTCCCGTTTTTTTTACATATAAAGTGGAATCCACACAAGAAACATGCCAGCACATGCTCCTCCCTTCGTGCAAATAGTGAACACTAACTTCGATTGCTTTCTGTTGGATGTTTGGAGATCCATTTCAGTAACATCAGCATCATAAACAGCAATACATCAGTGGTTCACACTAATGCTTAACTGCCACACAACCATGAAGAAAAACAAGAACCCTATAAAAATAAGAAGGTGCCTACATCTTGTAAGTCACAGTAAGGCGTCATCAGCGAGACAGCTACCTTACGGCTTTCACTGCCCCGCGTCATTAAACACACTCACTTCACAGACAACTCGAACAAAAAACGACGACATTCAAGCTACTGAGCTCGATCAGCCGCCACATCATCTAGAGTCTCCAACCATCGACTCTGTGAGTCGCGAGCGCCCCAGTCCGAGAGACGAACACGACCCACAGTGGCCAACCCCTTCGTGAACGACTTCATTTCC
>QNGE01002219.1:62546-122434 GCA_008508345.1 Paragonimus westermani
AACTTGAGCTCCAGGACCACTTCTGATTCCGACGGAGGACCGTCTGGAATGCAGTAGCTGACCAATCGAGTCCCGTCGTCCACATGATCTGGTTGAGGCCAACTGAACTGCTCTTCAAGATGTTCAGCCCACCGGTCAAGTCGGCGCGACTGGCTGGTGATAAGCGAACCATCTTTTTCACATATGGTCTCACTCACACCGACTTGACGGTCAGTACAACCACGGACCAGGGAAAAAAGCCTACTGCTAGTCCCAGATAAAAAGGGTTTTTCCATCTCTTTCGATTGTTGGACAAAGTAGTGCCCACGGTTTTGCGCAAGCTTTTAATCAGCATGCGTTTAAGTTCTCGACGGTCTTCATCACATTCAGAACCAGGTGGGATAGAGCGACGCTAGTTCATAAGATTTGTCGACGTGACGGAAATCCAGTTCTCTCGAAACTGAACAGCTGCTTCGGAACATGCCTGTTCACAGATTTAGCGCTGAATAAAGAAGTCATAGATGTTTCTGACACGTACATTTACTTAGGAAGCTGTATCAGAAATAAGCCGGAGAGCAGGAGGCTCAGATGAACTTCGCAAATCTTGATCGTATATGGCGACAGAGTCAGCTCTCATAAGCTTAAAGGTTGCACACTGAAAGCGACGATAAGAGCAGTGTTACCGTACAGCTGTGGGAGGTAGTAGTTGGAATAAAGGATCAGATCGTATTGAAATATTTGCTCAGTGTAGGATGACGTATACAGTCACAAGCCAGGCTGATTAAACTGTTTTGCCAGTCCGCCTTCGTTTGTTGGCTGTCCGTGCTTAAAACTAGCGTTGCGCATTTGGGCCTTCGACAGTTGCTGTTTGTGCCTTATCTTGCGAAACGCAAATGATGTACGTTCCCTGCGATCAATCGCACCGTTTGTATTAATGCTGCTATCTGACCACTGATTTGACTTAGTTCTAATACTCGGCACTGTTGGTCACACGTGCTTCATCCAACGTCCGTCGGAAAAAAGTGAAACCATTTATGGCTGTAATCAGGCGCACGCATCGGGTGACATCAGCAGGCAGGCAACAAGTTTGGGAAGTAAAAATTTTGTAGAAGCTTGCGCAAATTTGTTTGCTCACTCCTCGAAAATGTACGGACGTGGGTGGAAGGATCACAGATCAAAGAAGTCAGCTAATCGTTTGCCATGTCTAGCACATCGCTGATTAACGCGAGATGCGAAGTAGATGAATGACGACTCTGTGTACGTAAACAAAGACAAAAACCAGTGAGTTAGTCACCGTAAGTTGCGTTCCTCTTCCGGACTGGGAGTTTCGGGACGTATAGTCTGTGGTTGGAGATTTTGGGACGGGTGACAAATAAACGAGCTAAGTGACATGAACAGTGGCTTTGTTCGACCGAGTCAGGCGTGAAGTAAATGTGACTGTTGAAGCGAGGCAACAAATACCGCAAGAACGCCGTTCTATAAATAACGCCTTATTCTCACATAGCTGTCTGTAAGGTGTACGTACCATGAAGACGAAGGTATGAATGTCGATATAAAATCTAATGGAAACCATCTCATGGTGATGCTCTCTTTTGCCCCGAAGCAAGCCTACGACAGATGAGTATTAGAGCCTGTAAAACAGTATTTAGATGATAGGTAGGTTGACCAGCCTCACAGTAGTTCCTGATTCGAAAGCAGTTTCTATATCACTAACTTTAACGGTAAGTCACGCCACCATCTTGAAATGTCCATCAAATTCGGATCCAACAGTTGCAGTCTGAACTTGTTTGGCAGACAGGTCACACCGCAAGAATGGCTAGTTTCCAGACAGCTAGCAGATGAATTAGTCGTATAAAACAGTGATTGACGTTGGATAAATCGCAGTTATTGATCTTTTGTCTTTTCGATTGCTACTACGTTCTTGTCCGATGAGTAAATCCAGCTCTATAGGCCCTTTCCTCATCAAACCTATTGATCACTTGCTCAATCTCACAACCCCTTGTCTACAACTAGAAAGCACATAGACTTGCGACGCCTCCTTCAACCACAGCACCATAGTGTCGAGTCAAATTCATTGAAACCTGGTGTCGCCTACGGCAGCGGTAATGAATTTTCAGTCTCCCTCGAACCCATCGCTAAGTACCAGACAGACAAGTTGAAGATACTCATCAACTACGTCACTAATTCTAACGACTAAGATGTCGTCGTTTCCGCTGTTCAGACGATCAACATTCAACTTAAAAATGAAGCTTTAGCACACTAACTGTTAGCTACCAAAAAGGTGAAATTCGATTAAACCTCCGGTAAATTCTCACAGACACTGTGATATCTAGTACACTAAAATATCAGGACCACCTCTGCTGAACAACATACTTACTCTCACNGACACATTTATTGGTGGTTTGTTTTCCAATCCTAGCCAGAACATATCACAGGGAAACGAAGAGCTGGGCAGAATCATTGCATTCGACCATACTAGGTCGACCAAAATGACAGAGCAGATAACAATCTGTCACGCTGATCGTCACCATCAACAATCTGGATATGACAGTATACATCAAATCTTTAACCCGAAAAAGGTTATGTAAAATAGAAATTGCGTTACACTATACCAGAAGAGAAAACGAAGTGTAGGACATAAAGATAAATATTCAAATGAAAAAGCATTACACTGGTACACACAGATTCGCAACACGTGCACCATCGACTTCTGTTTTTTGCCGTGTCGGACGGCGTCGCCAACCAAATGTGTTCATTGACCTCTGCACTTCAATCAGAAGGTTGCGAATACTCCAATGAAACAAGCCTAAGTGCTAATGCGTTCATATGCGGAGCCCAAATCACACGCTGATCACCGGGCTGTCACTCCTATTCTAATCTACCACTTTATAAGCGAGGCGTGGCGTGGCGTGGTAATCGAACAGGTGACATCTGTAAAATGTGGCTAAGCGAACAGGGTGTGAGACGAGAGCATTATATTCGGGGATCAACAGTTTAACCGTCCCAGAGGCACGTCGGTGAACTTCGTCACTGCAGACATGGCTTACTCATCACATGTCGCTAACACTTCAGAGACACCGGTTCTCGAAGGCTGGCACTCCGGACATTATCCACTCGGATGTAACAACGCACGTAGCTTTACAATAAGATAGGCTGTACAGACATCATTCCGGCGATATGGATGGCGGCATCATAATTTCCAGCTTTGAGTCACACCCGTGGGTGAAGTGGTTCAGATTGCCATTGGTTCCGGCCAAGGTCCAAGAAGCAAAGGAGTAATAAGGTAGTCAAAGTGTAAATGGGGAGACGAGAAAAAAGTCGATGGGACTTCAGGAAAGAAGAGGAAAAATATCCTTGGAGAAATAGGTTCGCCAATAGATGTGAAACCGCCATGCTAAAGGCTGTTTCCAGCCAACGGTGTGGACGGTAGCGAACTCCCAAACTGAGTGGAAGGTATCCGTGGCCCGCTGGTGATGGGCTAGAATGGAAGCGGCAATCCGGAGACCAGTTCGGGGAATGAACGCGGTGACACCGAGGTTTGTTCCACGTTGGAACAGTTAGACCGTAGAGACCATATAATGGATATGCGTATATTATAACTCGCGCGGATCGATTTATACGTCGGTCAGAAACCATACCGTTTCCAAACTGCTAATCAAAAACCATGGCACCAGCATTCTTGGAACGTTGGGGCACTGTTTGGTCGCATTTCGAATTAGCCCCTACACCACTTCTCAACACGCTAAGATGCAGTCGGATTCGCACCTGACCACACGATGCGACAGCCAAAGGATGAACTGAACGATTTTATCGGCAGCTGAAAAGCCCCCTATCCGCCAGTAACAACTCTTCGTGGCAATCCGTTTTACCGTTAGTCCTAGCTGGTATGCGAAACATCTCGAGAACCTACCTACATACCACTCCCGCTCAGTAAGTCTGAGTGTTCGTTACGATAGCCCGGAGACTGCACCACACACAAGGGGACACTTCAACTCCGCCGGTTATGGCGAGTGCCTGTCCCGGAACGTGTAGTGACTGCGGCCGACTCCACCAAGAGAACAGACGAAGCCGTCATACATCCATACTCATCCGTCAACTTGTTTCCACGTTTTCATCCGTGCCGTCGCTTCTTCATGATCACCACAGCGAACGTACACAGGTTCACTATGCGTAAGCAGAGTGTAACAGCAAACGCTCCATATATATATATATATATATAATACGCAAATCGCATTGGCTTAAGCAACTCTTCACGACGTCTGTTTTGGCGGTTCTTCATTGTCGACGTTGGCGAGGTCGTTGTTACCGAGGCCGACCTGTGCCTATTTCAGGAAGACTAGTAGTCGCAGAAGCTGCTGTTATATTGTCTCGGTTCCCGCACGACGTACCTAAACAAACGTCGGTTCTAATCTGTCTGTATGTGTACATACGGAGGCAGAGAGAATTGCTTAAGCCGGCGCGATTTGCAACTTGCGTTAGCGCCTGTCGCATTAGATATTTGGTCACATTTTTTCGTCCATTTGATGTTAGGTGGCGTGAATTTATGATTCTTGTTAACAAATGCAAGGGAACCTGGAGTTCTACGAGGGACTTGGACGAGGACGGCTTATAATGAAAGGGACTGAGGTTATGATCCTAATAAGTACTACGCCTAAACTAGCAAAACGATCCACTGCATTAAGGTCAACCGCTAAATGACTGTCCCAATAACCCCAGCTACCCATGACTATTGACCCTCAAACCCATCAAATCCCAATTACCTTCTAACATTTCCGTTTGCCCTTCACTGACCATTAACGCGTTTTGCGTGGCAGGAGTGAACTGGACCATTTGTGAATGTGTCAATATTTTTGCATAACTGAAACACTAGCGCATTACCGAAGTTTGGTTGCCTACCATGGAGAATTTTTTGGTGACCCTACGCACTTATCAATGACTACGTTTGAGTGTCTATTGGCACTTGTACCCCTTTTGTTACAAACCTTTGCATGTCCCCAGACATGTTTGAGCCAACAGGGATACCAATGAGTACCACGCGCATTTGGACGCATGATTCATGCCGCCCGCTGACTTCCTGTTCTGCCCGCAAGTCGATCCTGTGTATCGATAATACATACTCATCTATTCATCGCGTTATTACCCACCAGTCGTTTCGGTTGACTCAACCCAACACTCATGAACTGGAGCTCCAGTGTGGCTTTCTCTTGCCGTAAGTTTGTAAGGTTTGAGACTTTGTCTCACAGGACTCTTTTTGTAGATTCCGCGTTTTTTTAAAGTTCTTTAGAATCGATCCTTTCTTTCGTAGTTTAAAAACTGCACGCGTTTTTGGTTTTAGGTTTATCTTCCCAAACCCCGTGGCTTACTGCCCCAAGATACGGAACACTCAAGAGCTCTGCTCCCAGTTGCGACACCAACCCATTGTGCACCCGAATTAAAAACTTCAAAGCCATTCAGCGTATCATCTTTGAAGTCATGAGTAAAGTTTTAAATAAGTCATTCCGTTTACATTTGCTTGCACAGATATGCTAGTTTCCATCGGGAGTACGTTTGGTTGACATGTCTTCCTGTTCGGAAATCTATTGTAAAATCACTAAGAACGCCTTGTGACACGGAGTGAAGGGAAAAGGTTTACATTAAACATCGCAACTGAACAAACGGCACCACACACCTTCCGTCAGTGAAATAAGTTGAGTGTACAAATAAGAACCTCCGAAAAATACCCTCAAAATACAAAATGGAGGCGGAATTGCGATCGATGTGAACACATGTAACAAAAGAAGCATGGCATCCGATACCTCATCAGCGGATATAACTTCCGAAATATAATAAATTGGCTCACAGTTCGTAACTGACAACGGTCAAGTAAACAAGTGCACTCCCACCTGTATTTCCTTCGAATGAAGATCAAGAGTAATCATATGGTTGATTCCGGAAGAACAGAGCATTTTAGCCAAAAGTTTGCAAGTGATAGGACCACGCTTCCTGCGTTTGCTCTGCTTGCTGTATGGAAGATACGGTACGACTGCAATCACTTTACGGGCGCATGCGGATTTCGCTGAATATGCCAAGATCAGAAGTTCCATTATATCGTTGTTCACATCCTTCGTTCCGGACTGCAAGATATAAACGTCTCTACCTGAAAATATTTTCTGACAATAGAAAGCTAGCACCTCGGACAGTCTCACGTAGCTCTACCATGGTTTCCCGGCTAGTTCGGAAGTATACCAGGCATTTCCCAGGTTGCACATCCAAGTGCCGACAGACGTAACTCACCAGTTCGGGATGAGAGTTTCCAGCCAAAATAACCATACCTTTAGATTTAAGAGAGGCCATCCCAAACAGTGAACCAGACCTCTTAGCCATGCCAATCACAGAACATTCGCGCATTTCCAAACCACCGCGTACGCTCAAGGTCAGCGACACGGCGATTAAAACACAGGTTCGAGGCGGCGATTTCAGCAGTATCAGCGATTTGTACACGGACTCGAGGCTAACCCAAAACCACCCGGATACAGTCAGTTCGTTCGTTTTGATATCCGGCGATTTTCTGATGACCCGAATGGCAACCACTGAAAACAGGGCGTACCACCGCTTTTGTGGCTTACAGAAAGTACAGAGTATTTCAAATTTAAAATCCAGGACATGGTGAAGGCCAGTGCCTGTTGAAGTCCTGATGCTTGACTGGTGTGATCCGGAGATTGACCAGACTGCGTTTTCTGTTGATGTGTTCAGTGGTGGTCTAAGGGTAGGGACAGAAGTAAAGGAGTATCAAAACCTGGCTGGTCTAAATAGCAGAAACCAATCATACATCGGTCAGTACAGAGTAGGAAAAAGGTGGTTCCAATATTTGTCTAGCTTTCTTTTAACTATATCTACGCTCTCAGCCTCAAAGATCTTTGCGGGCAGCTTGTTCCACGAGTTGACTGCCCTGTTAGTGAAGAAGTTATATTGGACAGCCAATCGTGATCTTGTTTTCTTGACTGTGAACCTATGGCCCTTTAAATCTCTGTTCTGACGCATCTCGAACAAACCTTCCATGAGGTTTGTTCCAGCGTGGTGGGTAATTTTGTACATTTCAATAAGGTCTCCTCTTACCCGCCTACGTTCGAGCGAAAATAAGTTCAACGAAGTTAGTCGGCCTCAGTAGTTTAGACCCTTCATACCCCATACGTGTGGCGAACTTTTGTACTTTTTCGAGGGTGGCTATATCCCTTCTGAGATATGGTGCCCAAGCTTGGAAACAATATTCCAAGTGGGGGCGAAATAAAGCCGAGTACAGTGGAATGAACACCGCTGGACAGCGGTTATCGATCGCCGATTTCAGTCGATGTAACGCCCGCCGCGCTTTTGTCGCGGATGCGGTACATTGTGCAGATGGAGTAAATGCACTAGTGACTTGGATACCCGAGTCTTTTGTTTGCTGCTTAGTTGTTAGTTCAACTGCCTGTCCATATGCATCCCTTAAATACCTGGGCGTTGACTGGAGATCGTTGGCGAGGATATGACTCTTAAGAACGTTCAGCGGTAGATCACACTTTAATGTCCATTCGCAAATTTTGATAGTGTCCCCTTGGAGAGTGGTCGAGTCCGACGAACTCCCGATCAGCTTTATATCGTCTGCATACAGATAGCATGGGCAGACTAAGTCGTTGGTCAGGTCGTTTATGTTTACGAGGAAAAGCAGAGGGGCGAGGATTGATCCCTGAGGAACTCCACTTAACGGAGAACCTTTGTCCGACAGTACCCCTCTTACTCTCACCCTATATGACCTCCCAACTAGAAACACCTGCATCCATTTGAAGACGCTAGTAGAGATTTCAGCTTGTCGGAGTTTCCAGCATAAACGCCTGTGGTTAACAGAATCGAAGGCTTTCTGAAAGTCCAGGTAGCACACCTCGACCTCTTCTCCTTTGTCCAGTTTCTCCATGACATTGCCTGAAAACGTCAGTAAATTGGTAAGACAAGATCTCCCCCTTAGGAAGTCATGTTGAGGATCTCTGAAGAATTTCTATTCACAGATTCTCTGCCGTAATATTCGTTCGAAAATTTTGCTGACAACACTCGTCAGGCTTACTGGTCGGTAATTTCCAACTTCTGATCTGTTGCCATCTTTGAAGATGGGAATTACAATGGCTTCTTTCCAGTCTCTCGCCACTGTCCCTGTTTCTGATGTGAGGTTGAACAGTTGAGCAAATGGTGACGCTAACAATTTGGCCAGAGGTTCTGGGACTGCCGGATGGATGCGGTCAGGTCTTGCGGACTTTGTGCTATTTAGCTTGGATATCGCTTGCTCAACTTCGTGGGGCGTAATGATCTGATCCACCATGGGCACGCTCACGGCAGTGAACCGGGGCTCTGGTGCCTCGTTGTCTGAGCGATAAACACTTTGAAACTGTGCCATGAACGCGTCCGCTATGCCCTTGTCAGTCGATATGATATCCCCGTTACGGGAGGGGGTGGTCCCAATCTCCTTTCTTAGAGAGGACCTGGACTGAGCATATCCATAAAACCTCTAGGGGTTCTGTTTACTATCTCGTGCTAGGTTGATCTCATAGACTAGACGAGCATTTCTTACTACCTTGACTGCTTCGTTTTGAACCTTTTTGTAAACCATGAAGCTTTTAAACCCCTTATGTTGCATATATGTCTTCCAAGCTATGTACTTACGTTGGACAGCTCTCTTGACCCTGGGACGAACCCACGACGTTCGACCTCTTCCTCCGACTTGTTTCTGAGGGACGTGCTTATCTGTAAGAACCCGGATGCTATCGACGTGGATCGACCACAGACTGTCGACGTCCTCTACAGGGGTCGTTAGGTTCCAGGCCATCTTACCAGCTTTCAATATCAGTTTCTTGTTGTCTATTCGGTGAAACTGTTGCACCTTGTGTGCCTGCTTCACTAACAGGGAACACTGAAAAGAAAAATAAATCGTCACGTGATCACTCTTTCCCAGGGGTGCTGCAGGCCGTACGTTTGTGACGTCCGTGCTGTGCCGAGTTAGGATCAGGTCTAGCACTGAAGCCATCTGTCCGGGTCGGGATCTCGTAGCTATTTTCACATGCTGTGTTAGTGTGGATCTGTTGACTAGGTCAAACAGCTTGTGATCAAACCCTCTACCATTAACAGATCCCAATGACCAGTTAATTTTAGGAGCATTAAAATCTCCCAAAACGAGCAGGCGATTGCCTGATTGACAAGCCGACTGAAATGATTCGAGTATTACTTCGTCTTTCTCTAATGTTGCCCCCGGAGTGCGGTTTGACGTGAAGTAGGCTAACAGCGGTCTGAACACACACTCAGTTGCAGCTGTAGTTCACAGGAGGCTGCCTTATAGAACGTTTGATCATCGATAGGCATCCGCCCCCGGCTGCATTGCTACGGTCACTGCAATACCATTGGAACCCACGCGCCCAATCCTCCAGATCTGTTCCTTCTTTGAGCCAGGTTTTTGTGCGGAAGCAAACACCTCTTCGATGTTTGGTTCTCCAATGCTCTGGTATCGTCGTCTTATTCTCTTGGCGCTGCGTTTTGCTTCCTGACCCAGGTTTAAGGTAAGTCGCTCACTTATGACTCCCATATGGGCCAGATTTGCCTTCCGTGGCTGTGTCTCCTTTGACCTTTATGCCTGGCATCCTCTGAGCTAACGTGTTAACTTTAGATAGTAACAGATCCCGAATGTTGCGGCCTCGAAATTCAACTAGCAGTGGTCTGTGGCTGTTCGTTTGCGTGTCAGATGTGCTCCACCCACCGAGTCTGTGCGCCATGCGCCATTTTGTCGCTGCGGGTAGTTCGGCGTTTCGCAAAAATTTCGCAAAACACTTAAAATTAGTTGTCTTTCCGAAGACCTCTTATGGTTAGGATCCGATATGATCAGTTCGGGGGCTTGAATAATTGTGTTACTGTCCCTCGTTTCCAAGGTGACCTCATAGGAATTTTGTAACTGTCTAACTGTGTTGATCTGATTATTTAGAGAGGCCGTGACATCACGTAGATGGGCCTCGTGTTGCGCGATCCGTGCGAGAAACGCATCAAGGTTTGTCTGGCTATTGGGACTGTGGTGCACACGATGATTTACGGGCGTCCTGCTACCTTCCTTCATTTGTCCTCTTGGCGTCGACGCTATTGGTTTCTCAGGTTTCGTAAATGTGCTAGTAGTTGGCGTTTTTGTTCCCTGCGCAACTTCATTACCGTTTGGGAATTTTGGTGAAACCGAGGTGCTGTTCTCAGGGTGTAAAGCTGTTGATCTAAGTGGCGTTGAGCGCACAAGAAGGCTACATCCCGGTGTGGTGTGTACGAACTGCTTACAGGAAGCCGTCGGAGTGCTCTCAACTTTCCTTGAGTTTCCGTAATAATTAACTATGGTTTTTGCAGCAGCAGCAGCAGCAGCAGCAGCTATGACTTGGGAAACAGATGCCGGAGTGCGATGTGTGGATCTCATATTACCGATTCCGACCTATCTGCAAGTTTGAGCAACTTTCTCCCTCTGGCTTTGCATTCTAGACAGACCCAGCACAGGTCAGTGTATCTGCCGTGCAGTTTATATAGCTCAGGGCTTATGCATGCACATGACTGGCGACACCATCTATCACATATGTCACATTGGATACTGACCACCACCGTTCTTCCATACTGCTTGTTAAGGCATGGATAAGAGACACGAGGCATATTACCAGCAGGATGATTTTATGCCTAATTTATACCTACTTTATATGGCAGAAAAAGAAAAAGTGCAGGACGACAGGGGCAACTTATCTTAGAATTCCAATTGCGCGCACTTTTGGTTGGTGAAGCAGAACAGAGTAAAATACTTATCTACTACTTCCTTAAGTAGATGGAAATGTTATTGGGCTTAAACGCTGTCAAAATACTCGAGTATGAACGCGGAGCCAAAATGTGATTAAAACAGGAGGAAATGACTCACAATAGTTCATGAAGGTGCGTTGGTTTAGAAATTCCATCAAACAGAATGAAATATCCGACGGATACGATCAGTAATTTTGCTCCCAAGAGACTTCAGCTGAGATAGATTGTTAGTTCCGTTGGTATTTAATCCTCCGAAATCTGTACTAGAGCGACACAGGACGCAGAGAAAACGCATGGCTCATGACCTCGGGGGTAGATTTTGAATTGTTGATTATCGAATCAATCGATCAACTTGGTTTAAACATGGAGTGTACAAGTGAGTTGGGTAAGTGCAAAAAAAGCGAACAATAGGAAGTAGAAAGTAGAAAACGCTGTGCAAATTGCTACAGAACTACTCCCTAGAGAGTTGACTGGAGTATGAGACGCTCGAAAAGTAAATGAATGGTATCAATTTGTGTGATCCGCAAAACGAACGGGAAGTTTGCGCTTCCGTCCGTATCATGATTGTGGAGGACGGGGATGAAATAGATCTACGTCGTCGGCGGGTGTAACGGATTTTGAAACTGTTTGTGGAGTTTGTATAGTTGATTTGTTCGAAGGACTTGGATGAGACGGAGGGATAATCATGGCCGGGTGAGGAGGCATGTCAGAAGGATGGGCTAGTTTCAGACGGTCGTCGCTTACTGAATCACGAATGCCATTACGGTTGCTGATGAAATACTTGTCTTTGCATTCGGGCACTCTAAACAAAACATCATAGGGTGGCTGAAGAGACTTCTTTTGTGCGTCGACTCTGATAACCACGAAGGGGCAAGTAGGCAGATCTTCATGCATTTGGGTCTGCCTCGTGGTGTTTTCGTCGGGGTGGGCTTCAGACGTGTAACGTAAGATGCTGGGTCTATTTCGTGAGTGGTTCTAGGGTTCTTGATCATTTCGTCTGGCAGGCGTAAGGTGGTGTCATATACAAGTTTAGCAGGAGTGCAGCCGACGCCTTTCTTAATGGTATTGCGGGTGTCACGCAAAATGAGCGGCAAGTTTTCCGACTAGTTTGGGCCAGACGCTGTAGCATGGTTGGAGGCTTTGGGTTGACGATTAAATCGTTCCACTAAGCCATTGGAGCCTGGTGGTAAGCGGTTGTTCGAAAGTATTCACTGCCAAGTAAGTGCTGCAGGTCACGAGACAGCGTGGATGTGAACTGGGAACTGCGATCAGTAGTGACGGAAGCAGATACACCGAAGGAGGATATCCAGGTCTCCACAAATTTCCGTGCGATATTCTCGGCTGAGATATCGCGTATGGGCGTTGCTTGTGGCCAGCCAACAAATGAGTGAAGCCGTTTGAGGGTGGAAGTGGGCATACTATGTCAACGTAAACGTGTTTGAAACGGGCGTCCGGTACACTGAAATTGTCAGATATGGTGATGGTGTGCCGGTCCACCTTACTTCGTTGACAGGACAGAATGTTTGTCCTAATGCCGTAGGTCCTGGTGCATGTTCGGCCAGACAAAACGGTCAGTAATAAGGTTGGTGGTAGAGCAGATACTGGGATGGGCGATTTAGTGAAAGTGACCAAAATGTTTCGCTGGCAGTTGGAGGGGACGTAGAGTCGAGGTTCACCGTGGAGGTTTTGCAGTAAATTTTAGATTCGCAATGCAGGAGGGGCAGCTGAATGAGTTTTAGGGATGGATGAGAAAGCAGCCGATTACTTCTGCATCTGACGGTTGGAAACAGTGGTGGTGTTGTTCGCAGCTCGGGTTGATGGTTTCGGTATTGATATATTCGTAGCACTTGGCATTTAGGTTGCGGACATTTTGATCACAAAGAAAGGTAACATCATCAGTGCGTGATTTTTTATTTTTGGAGATAAAGCGACAATACTAATCAAAAATCTCCAAAAACCCACGGAGGCTCTTGATAGACGAAGGCAGTGGATAATCCGAAATTGCGTTGGTTTTCGCCGGCAATGTCTTTATGACCGAAAAGGTCGATGGAGGAAGCACCGAAGACGCATCTGGTTGTGTTGATGGTGACGCCATGGTGAGTTAAACGTTCGAAAACAGACTTCGCTGAGATAGGTGCTTCCGTGCATTGTTGATGACAGCAAGCATGTCGTCAATGTGGACAAACACAAAGTCTAGTCCGTGGAAAACTTGGTCCATGAAGCGTTGAAATGTTTGGGCAGCGTTTAGGATGCCAAAAGGCATACAAGCAAATTCGAATAAGCCGACTGGGGTTGTGATTGCTGTTTTAGCGATGTCATCGGGAGCCACAGAAATTTGATGATAGTCGCCTTGATTATATCTATTTCGGAAAAGATCTCTTTCCAGGAAATGCCAATGGAAAAGTCATGAATATGCTCAAAGGCGATGACCACGGGCTGTTTGAAGGACGGATGATTCCTGGAAGTAGCATTCTCGTAAATTCCGCTTTGGCGATCTACAGCTTTTCCGGAGGCAGTCGACGCGGACATGTGAGTTTGAGTGGTCCCTTGGTGATGATGTGATGTGAGACATCATGTTTTGGCGTCGTGGTATTAGGTGTGGATTGATAAATTCCTGTGAATTGTTTCAGCAAGACTGCATACTGGATGGCTTCCAGTAGAGCCGTTCGAAGTCCGATCGAGTTGATGGTGGTGGCTTTACCTTGAACACACAAAGTAGAGGTGCTTTTAAACGAGTTTCCGGTGGCTAAAGTCAACAGACAAACCGTATTTGGTGAGAATATTTATGCCGATAATTGGGTGTTGAAAGTCAGCGATGATGAAAATCCAAGGGAAACTTCGACGCAGTCCCAAGTCGACCTCCAAGAGATAATGACCGTAAGTCGCATTTTTGGAATTGTTGGCCACCTGTAGGATGTACTCAGCGGGTTTGAGATCGCGGTTAAATTTACCTCGGGGTATAACGCTGACCTCTGCACCGGTGTTAACAAGGAAACGAAGTCCGGTGGGGTTATCTTGGACATAAGGCGGGCGACTGTTGGGCTGGCCAGCGGCAACTGTCGCCATTACTGGCTGGCCGGCTCGTTCCAATGTTTGGTGTAGCCCTTAGCGCGCGGGCTGTTGTATGCACATGGGCGTGTGCATTTACGGGCATTGGTAGCGGAACGTCTGTGTTAGTAACAGATTTCAGAGGTTTGCGGCTTTACTATGCAAGGTCGCGAGCAACAGCGGGGGCGAGTGCGCAAAAATTTGCGGTCCTTCATGAGGCGTCCAGCTAAGTTACTCACGGTGAATGTCAGCTGGGACACCTGACTTTGGAGGTTATCAAGCGTTTCTTGCTGTGTATCGGCATGAGGAGAAAGGTCATGCACATTGTTGATGAAACGTTTGAGGAAACGTTCGTGGACCTTGTCCACCGTCTTTCTAACCTTTTTAATGGGGTTTCGGGGTGCTATACTGACGAAATGACTGAGGTGTTGGTCGGGAGGCATTTGGTTTACAGTTGTTTGGAGATGGAATCACCTATACTGCTGTCACCTGCCAGGGATCTCGTGTTGTGGAGCAATTGAGAGTGAGTGCGAACACCCAACTCGACACCGGAGAGTAATTGTTGGAGCTTCAACTCATCAGATGCCGTGATACGCTTCAAAACAGCAGATTTGAGTTTCTCGTAGGTGCAGTGGATCTAAACAATATATGAAAACTCAGGTGTGAATAGAAAGTCAAAATCTGGTGAAAAGGAATACAAATAACTCACAATAGTTCGTAGGTTTAGCGTTCCACTACGCCAAATGAGGATTCTCTACTGATACTACTTGTCGTATGTATCCCGGACAGTCTCGATGTCACGACCGAGATAATTCCAAATAAATTTGCCAAACTAAACGGTTGATTCCGCTGAATTCTAACTTTTCCAAAGACTTCTACACCACCGACCCTGAACGTGGACAGAAAGCAGAACTCGCGAACTCGGAAGTGTAATTTGAAAATTATTAATCAGTCTGTGTATCGATTGACCTCGTTCAAACATCATGTGTACATGCGAGGTTGAAGAAGATGAAAAGGCATGAATAACAATAAAAAATATGAAGTAGAAAATAGTGTACAAAACGCTACAGAACTCCCTCATCAGAGCGTTTGTGAGTTGAGAACACGATGAAAGAATTGCAATGAAGGGAAAGCAAACCAAACGCTCGAAAGTCATATCATGTACTGTAATCCGTTAGATGTTTCGGCCGGTGTACAGATCGCCATCTACGTGTGGTACGTTGTTCAAGGGAACAAAGGGGCTGAGCTGCAAGGGAGTGTAATACTGTTGGGGATGGAGAGAGATTGCTCTCAGTCAACGTCATTTCAGGTGGGTCAACATCTTGTTCTGTGTAGGCTGGTTTCAGCCGATCAATGGATACCGATTCACTTCGTCCAGACTTTTCAATACTGAAGAATTTCTCGTCCCGTTTAACCACTTCAAAGAGGCCGAGGTATCGTGGATGTAACGGTTTCTTGGTGGCGTCTTGGCGCATAAACACAAATTTGCATGTGAACAAATCTGGAGATTTTTGTTCTCGGCGCCAATGTTTACGGGTCGGTGTGAAACGAAGGCTGGACATGTGCTGTCGTAAACGTGAAATGTAGTCCGTGCCTGGGCCTGGATGAGTCGAGGGTTAAATCAGTTCTCCTGGAAGATGCAAGTTGGTACCGTTAACTAAATCAGAGGTGGTACAGCCAACGTACTCTTTAACGGTAGACCGGATTCCGAGGAGAATGGGTGGTAGACGTTCACTCCACTTCGTTGCGTCGGACTGAGCGGTTATCAAGGCTTTCAACTGTCGGTGGAAACGCTCGACTAAACCATTGGCACGAGGGTGGTATGCTGTCGTTTTGATGTGCGAGCAACCCAGTAACTGCATGAAATAGCGGAAAAAAGACTAGAACTAGGTGCCTCGATCTGTAGTAATTGTAGATTGCACACCAAAGTTAACGATCCAGTGATCTAAGAAAGTATTAACGACTCTCTTTGCTGAAATATCTCTGATGAGCACAGTTAAAGGCCAACGGGTTAAACGGTCGATTGCAGTCAGTATATGCGTACAACCGTTGGAGGGTGGTAGTGGGCCAACGATGTCAGATGCACATGGGAAAAGCGGGCGTCCGGTTCGGAGAATGTGCCTGATGTGATAACCGTATGCTTGTGCACTTTACTCCTTTGGCACTCTAGACATCATTGTGACCAGAGGCGAACGTCTTTGTTCATAGAGGGTCAAACAAAGCGTTGTGCAATCAATTTCAGTGTGCCGCGTTTTTGGGATGAGATAAACGGTGGAAACGATTGAAAACAGTACGTCGATAAGAAAGTAGATGGAAAGGTCTGGGTGTACCCGTTGAAGTATCACACAAAATGTCGCCAGCTTGCGTCGGTAAAGGAATGGTAGACAATTTCAAGGACTTCCAGATGGAAACGTCCTTCATGTCCTCATTGCACTGCTGGGCTGTGGTCATTTGAGACAAATCGAAGGTAGGAGGTGATTGGAATGAGTTGACATCAGGTCGTGATAATGCATCAGCTACGATATTGGCGTCACCACGTAGGTGTCGGATTTCCGTGGTGAATTGGAAGATGTAGTCCAAATGTCTGATTGCGCGCGGAGAGTACCGATCAGGTTAAGCATGAAAAGCAAATGTTAAAGGCTAGTGATCGGTTTGCACAGGGAAATGTTGACCTTCCAAAAGATGATGAAAATAACGGATCGCCAAATAAATGGTCAGCAATTCACGTCCAAATGTGCTGTACTTAGTCTGTGCTGGTTACAACTTTTTCGACGAAAAGGCCAGGGGTTGCTGTTCGCCATTCACAGACTGTTCTAGGACCGCGCCGACGGCAGCGTTTGATGCATCTGTGGTGAGAATAAGACGAGCAGTTGGTGGCGAGTGAGGAAGCACAGTTTTGTGGCATGACATAAGGCTTTCTTTGCTGTCGAGAAAGCTGCTTTGGCTCCAGGTGACAATTCAACTGACTTGCGTTCAGAGTCAACTAGGTCAGTTAGGGGTTTTACGATGTCCGCGCAATGGGGAATGAAACGTCGATAGTAGTTGAGTATGCTGGGAAATCGTCGGAGTTGTATCATCGTAGTGGGAGTCGGAAAAGTAGAAATAGACTCAATTCTATCTGACAGAGGTGTGATGCCGGTTTGGTCTATGCAATGTCCCAGGAAATCCAATGAGTCAACTCCGAAAGCACACTTTTCGATGTTGATTTTAATATCATATTGAGCGAAACGTTCAAAAACAGCACGAAGGTGAGAAAGGTGTTCCGCGTTTGAGCGGCTAGCGTTCAAAACATCATCGATGTAGACATACGCAAAAGGGAGTCCGCGTAATACTTCGTCCATGAATCGGTAAAATGTTTCAGCCGCTTTACGGAGTCCGAAGGGCATCCTTGTGAATTCCAAAAGTTTGAAAGCTGTTGTAACCGCTCTCTTTGAAATATCTTCCTCCGCGACCGGGATGTGATGATAGGCGCGTACAAGGTCTAATTCAGAGAAGATGGTAGCTCCAGCGAGTTTTAAGGAAAAGTCGTGTATATGGGGTATAGGGTACCTGTCCGGGATTGTGGAGTTGTTGAGAGCACGGTAATCACCGCAAGGTCGACAATTACCCGGAGACTTTTTAGGTACCATGTGTAACGGTGTTGCCCAAGAGCTGTTCGAAGGTCGAATTATGCCTAACTGAAGCATATGTTCGAATTCGGCTTTGGCTATTTTGAGTTTATCTGGAGGTAAACAGCGTGGACGGGCAAAAACCGGAGGACCGCCTGTTGTAATGTGATATTCCACACTGTGCTTAACCATCTCGGTGTGTGAGCACGGTCGAGTTAACGGAGGAAAATCCCTCAACAGTGTTGCAAAAGACGGTGTTGGTGGAAGAGCGGGTCGGATGCCGATTGACGCTATCGTCGATTGAACACCATTTATTTGCAGGCGGTAGTGTTGTCAATTAGCTTACGCATCTTGACATCAACGGAAATGTTAAAGTGTGCCAGGACGTCGGCACCAATGAGTGGCGTTTGGACCTCGGCAAGCAGGAATATCCAACGGAACCATCGCCGGAGACCAAGATCGACAGTGAGTGAGCGTTCCCCGAAAGTTTTGATGCGACTTTGATTCGNGATAAATTCCTGTGAATTGTTTCAGCAAGACTGCATACTGGATGGCTTCCAGTAGAGCCGTTCGAAGTCCGATCGAGTTGATGGTGGTGGCTTTACCTTGAACACACAAAGTAGAGGTGCTTTTAAACGAGTTTCCGGTGGCTAAAGTCAACAGACAAACCGTATTTGGTGAGAATATTTATGCCGATAATTGGGTGTTGAAAGTCAGCGATGATGAAAATCCAAGGGAAACTTCGACGCAGTCCCAAGTCGACCTCCAAGAGATAATGACCGTAAGTCGCATTTTTGGAATTGTTGGCCACCTGTAGGATGTACTCAGCGGGTTTGAGATCGCGGTTAAATTTACCTCGGGGTATAACGCTGACCTCTGCACCGGTGTTAACAAGGAAACGAAGTCCGGTGGGGTTATCTTGGACATAAGGCGGGCGACTGTTGGGCTGGCCAGCGGCAACTGTCGCCATTACTGGCTGGCCGGCTCGTTCCAATGTTTGGTGTAGCCCTTAGCGCGCGGGCTGTTGTATGCACATGGGCGTGTGCATTTACGGGCATTGGTAGCGGAACGTCTGTGTTAGTAACAGATTTCAGAGGTTTGCGGCTTTACTATGCAAGGTCGCGAGCAACAGCGGGGGCGAGTGCGCAAAAATTTGCGGTCCTTCATGAGGCGTCCAGCTAAGTTACTCACGGTGAATGTCAGCTGGGACACCTGACTTTGGAGGTTATCAAGCGTTTCTTGCTGTGTATCGGCATGAGGAGAAAGGTCATGCACATTGTTGATGAAACGTTTGAGGAAACGTTCGTGGACCTTGTCCACCGTCTTTCTAACCTTTTTAATGGGGTTTCGGGGTGCTATACTGACGAAATGACTGAGGTGTTGGTCGGGAGGCATTTGGTTTACAGTTGTTTGGAGATGGAATCACCTATACTGCTGTCACCTGCCAGGGATCTCGTGTTGTGGAGCAATTGAGAGTGAGTGCGAACACCCAACTCGACACCGGAGAGTAATTGTTGGAGCTTCAACTCATCAGATGCCGTGATACGCTTCAAAACAGCAGATTTGAGTTTCTCGTAGGTGCAGTGGATCTAAACAATATATGAAAACTCAGGTGTGAATAGAAAGTCAAAATCTGGTGAAAAGGAATACAAATAACTCACAATAGTTCGTAGGTTTAGCGTTCCACTACGCCAAATGAGGATTCTCTACTGATACTACTTGTCGTATGTATCCCGGACAGTCTCGATGTCACGACCGAGATAATTCCAAATAAATTTGCCAAACTAAACGGTTGATTCCGCTGAATTCTAACTTTTCCAAAGACTTCTACACCACCGACCCTGAACGTGGACAGAAAGCAGAACTCGCGAACTCGGAAGTGTAATTTGAAAATTATTAATCAGTCTGTGTATCGATTGACCTCGTTCAAACATCATGTGTACATGCGAGGTTGAAGAAGATGAAAAGGCATGAATAACAATAAAAAATATGAAGTGGAAAATAGTGTATAAAGCTCTGCATAGGGGACTCATTTGGCATGGGGTCAAGTCCATCATTTACTTCGGACGCAATGTCTGTGAACGACTGCGTAGCCACATAAGAAAACATGGTGGATTGTGAAGTAATCTTACAAAATCAAAAATATGCTTCCACCTGAGTGAACCAAACGCGGGGGTTTCAAATACCACATGCAAGTTATTTAAGGTTAATGGCATTCTCGGAAAATAAACTAGTGTCGAAATCAGAAATCATTGCAAAATATTGGGATTTTTGAGCTCATAGTTGACAGTACCAAATAAGGATGGATATGTACAAAGATGAATATGTCAAAGATTTCGGGCTCACCAATTTATGTGGTGGATCTAAACATTAACAAAATACTCGAGTATGAACGCGGAGCCAAAATGTAATGAAAACAAAAAATGCTGTACAAAACGCTACAGAATCCAATAACATCTTGAGGCTGTCCCTAGAAGAGCAGCTAACAATCTCTAGTGGAAGGTAGTTCCAGTAGTCGATAACTCTATAGGAGTACTGTTGGTAATGGAAGGTCCGGGGTCGAATCCTTTAGAGCTTCTTGTTGTGACCTTTCCGACTGTTATCACTTACTAGGGTGAGGAATGGCCGCGCGATTTCTGTGCTAAGAAGAGAGTGTGTAAGAATTAATTCACCACGGAGTCCTCTAAACTCAAATGGATAAAGATTAAGGATTTGGAGTTGAGACTTGTAGAGGAGATGCAGCAAGCAGGCGACCATTTTGGTGAACACTTGCTGTTCAACGGCAAGTACGTCCTTCGTTAAACCCGTGTAAACTACTGGATTGCCCTACTCTGGCAGTGGTCTCACATAGGATCCGTAAAGCATTTGAAATACGTGCTTGTCTATGCGAGGAAAGGCTCCTTTTGTCATCCCGAGTTACAAACCCCCTTGTGGAGGCCGATGGTGGTACTAAGAGAAGGATAAACCAGCAGACAGCTAAATCCCCAGATTCTTGTTGAGGTCACTTTCCGCAATATCTACTGCTTTTTGTGCGCAGTGTATCTTAAATACGTTCCTGGAGTCTCCTCCGAATGAAATGTGTGAACACTTGCTTCCGTTTAAAACGTCTTGTCACCTGACCAGCATTTAATACGGTCAAGGTCAATCTGCAATGTAATGGGATCACACGCATTCCAGATTTTTAAGTCATCAGCATGATAGAGGCGTTGCCAGAGATAAGTTCGGGGAGGTCACTGATGTATATCAGGAACAGCAGCGGACGAAGTGCTGATCCTCGAGGAATTCCCGCGGAAACCGGGGCACAAAAGATAGGCCCAAACCGGTTTTTGCCCCGAAATTCCTGTTATCAAGAAAGGAAGTAATTCAGCGGAGAACCTTTTCTTGGGTCCCGTAAGCCTCTAGTTTATGTACAAGAGGACTATGTGGGACACGGTCAAAGGCTTTAGCAAAGTCAGAAAAGGGAGCATCCGAGATGTGACCATTGTCTTTGGCCTCCGGTAGGCCATCCACGGAGATTAACGTATTGGTTATGCACGCCTGATCGGGAAGAAAGCCATGTTGAATCGGAGAGAATAGGTTTTTGAGAAAAAATGCACAATGATGGCGCGATTTAACAGTCGCTCCATTAACTTGCATGGGATGATGATAAAGCTGATCGGTGGATAACTCGTACGATCGCCTGCCTCAGGTATATGTGTGACAGTGGCCTCTTTCTACGCCTCCGGAAGTGTGCCTGTCCGAAGTGTCTGTTCAAACAGATTTAAGGGAGGCATCGCCTAACCGAGGGCATCTTCTCTGAGGATCCGGGGGTGGATCGCGTCTTGTCCCATGACACTATATAGATTTGTCTTAAGTACGGCATACTGAACGTCGAGCACAGAGAAGTCAGCTGTCAGAAGTGGGTGTTGGAAATGTCTCCATGAAATACTTAAACGCCAGTTTTGTAGCAGTACCGACATCAATCGAACTGCGCGCCTAACAAACATGTGCTTTCCCTCTCCCCTTCCAGGTCTTGCTGCAGCCACGTACTTGGATGGGGCGCAGGCAGAACCAACAGAAGGAAACAATTCATAATTGTAAGACGCTTGTTTTGCTGACTTGTAAACCAGAGAACATCATCACGCTGCCGTGTTCCTATTTTGAACGTGTTGCTGAATAAACCCTTTCTACGAATTTGTCTGCTCCATTGGGTGGTTGTGAATACGTGACTAACTATACTGACTAACTATACTGTGACTAACTATCGTACTGTCCATTTTCAACACGCGGAAATGCCGTCCTCTGCTCAGTGAATTACTATCGCTCGCGTGACTTCCCCACTGCGGAATAGTACATGAATAGCAACAATGCCAGGGACTTCGTAACCAACGAATTTGGAAGATTTTGAAGGATCATCGATCGTTGGGAAGTTATTCAGTACTATTATTGCATCGCTGTCCTCTTCATTGTCTTCACTTGGAAACCCCACCACCCCTGTAAAGGGATTGGATTGGACGAAGGCATCGATACGAAGTTAACCATCGATTCGCAGAAGTCTACGGCCAATCAGTGTCGAAAACACGAACAGACTCGTGTGTCAGCGATGGGACCAATCAGCACGGCACGCTGCCCCATCATCGGATTTTGTTATAACGAGCACCGGAGTAAAACAAGTTGTTTAAGTTCGTCACGCGTTGAAACAAACGAGCTTCAAGCGGAGTCAAGCCGACCAATGAGAAAGCGAGAGTGTCGACACCAATTGTAATTCTTCAGTTTACCGATGCGTCTAGTCTATAAAATAACCAATAAAAACTCAATAAACCGA
This sequence comes from Paragonimus westermani, assembly GCA_008508345.1. NCBI lineage: Eukaryota > Metazoa > Platyhelminthes > Trematoda > Plagiorchiida > Troglotrematidae > Paragonimus > Paragonimus westermani. The sequence goes on from QNGE01002219.1 coordinate 84,792, forward strand.
GATTTGCTTTGTGCCACGAAGACTGACTCTGCGTTCGTTCCGGAAGGTAGAGATCTTGTAACAACCCACACGTCCCTTGTGCCCGAGAGATTCCTTATTGATTATAATTTCCGCCGATGGGGATTTCGGGCGAAAAAATTTGTTAATTTTTCCCGCAAGCTGAGGGAGCGCGTGTCCTCGGTACGCTGCTGGAGAGGGAAGCTTTAGACAGAGCGTTAAATGAAGACATTCTACAAAGGGAGATCACTGAGGAGTCGTTTCGAAGACTTCAGCGATGTCTTACCACTGATCCACACCGGCTGGAATTCTGATGTCAACGCATTCAACATCTAAGGGAGGAACTGGCAGCTTTCATCGAGGAGCTTTGGCGCCTATGTGCCGATGGTTTTGCCAACGAAACCCAGTAGGTTAAGGAACAGCGTATACTTCAGCAGGTTCCAGAGAGTACCAGAGACCCGAGCGCACGTCGGGCTTTCCTCAGTTCGGCCCTCACCTCAAGTCAGGAGGCTTTAACCGGGCAGACACGATTGAACGGGTCAGTAGGGCTCTCAAAAGGGACAAACAGTACCGACCGATTGAGGTGGAACCGGTACGACACAGGCCGCTGGCCCGCTCACAACAATTCAATCCTCAGCAGCGTTACGGACCACAGCGGACACAACGGCCAACCTTTCAATCATCGCACTGCTACTACTGCTCAGTCTATGGAGGACGGGCCAACCGGTATGACCATAACCGAGGCGAGTCTGCCGATCGTCCCATCTTGGTTGATATATCCGCCCCTCTCACTGAGTGGTAGTCATATGCGCTCACCTGCTGTTTCTAGGTTGTTGTAGTCTGCACCTTCCGTTTTGCACGTAGACGCAGGTGCTGCTTGTTGTTTAATCAGTAGGCACAGAGTGCCCAGACAGGTTTTGTCACGGCAATGCTCGGGTGCTCCGCTAGGTGCTGTTGAATGTACCGACGTTAGGTCAGTCGGTTTGTTCAGTGTCCCTGTTACCCTAGGTGAAGAAAAGCGGGAACACCCGATGTTGTTAGTAGCAAATCTTCCCTGGGATACCATCCTGGGAAATGATGTCTTGACAACACTCCAGAGTAAGGTGAAGATACCTAACGGTAAGTTAAAATGTAACACTGATACTATTCCATTTCGAAACTCTGACCGCCAGGGCATGGATGCTGTGGTTAATAACGTGAAACAATTACTGTCATCGGAACCTTGTTCACTGTTGACAATCCTAATGCCAGAGCTGGAGGTGACCCTAGGTGAGTTCCGCGTGGAAACAGAGTAAGACGGGGAGGACCACCCTGATTCAGCACAGGATATATACAGGTAATGCTATTCCAATCCGATTGCCTCCGCGCCGTCTGCTTGTTCGATACCAGGCTGAGCTGGAAAAATCATCGGCGAGTTGGCGGCTAGCGGAATTATATGCTCCTCTCAGTGTCCATGGACAGCTCTCATTGTACTAGTGGAAAGGCATGGTGAGACACTTAGGTAATGTGTTGATTACAGAGAATTGAACGCTGTTACGAAAAAGGATTCATTTCCACTACCTTGAATCGACGATAGTTTTGATGCCCTTGCTGGGTCTGCATGGTTCAGCGCCCTCGATTCAGCCTCCGGTTACTGACAGGTAGAACTATATCTGGACGATCGTTGCGAATCTGCTTCTGCTATTCATTCCGGACTGTACGAGTTTCAGACGATGCTGTTCGGACTAACTAATGCACCCGCCACCTTCTAGTGGTTCATGCACACGGCACTACGTGAATCGATACCATATAAATGCCTCATCCACCTGGATGAAGTCGTTGTACACGGACGTACTCTTGAAGGACACCTAAGTAATATACGATTAACCCCAAAAATTTTCGAGACGTTGGTTTAAAATTGAAACCGAACAAATGCAAATATTTTCAACCAGAGGTTAAATATTTGTGACAAATGATTTCCTCTGCTGGTGTGTGCTGTGACCCTGATAAAACCGAACGCGTACGATCCTAACCGGTGCCCAAATTCGTGGATGATGTTCGCCGTTTCCTCGGTTTAGCTTCTTATCATCGGCCATTTATAGTGCGCATTGCGGAGCTCGCAGTACCCCTCAACTCCCTCTTAAACAAAAACGCTATTTTTGTCTGACCAGCCAGCCAGGAGGATGCCTTCAATCAGTAGCGGCAAATACTTTGTAAGGCGCTCGTTATGATATTTCAGGACATTTCTACTGACGCAGGTTGTTTCAGCTTGTATACTGATGTGAGCGTCACGGTACTTGGGGCTGTTCCGTCCCAGCGAACCAAAAATGGGTTGGAACCTGTTATTGCTTATGCTAGCTGAAGCCTCACCAAACGGGGACGGAATTACTCCTTGATTTGTTACACTTCGTCGGACAGTTCAGACATTATCTTGTTGGGCGTCCACTATTCGTGTGCGCACAACACCAAAAAATTCTGTGGCTACAAAATTTTCGAGACCCAGAAGGTCAGATTGAACGATGACGAGAATGCATTCAGGACTTATAGTTCGAATGTCAACACCTCCCTGGCAAACAACAGGCGAAAGCCGATGCAATGTCACAAAGGCCCTACAAGGATCACGAACTGTCCACCTCGCACAACTGACTTCGTTTCAGCTATAACGTTACAAAATGCAGAGACTCAAGAGGAGGCGCAAATACAATTCGAAGACCTAGACTTACATCCAATCTACCAACGGCTGCTACAAGGTCGAGGTCGAGCTAACAAGCAAGAGGTCGTGGGAACCAGGTTGAAAACCCGCTGTCTGTGAGCACTTTGACCGAAACCGGTAATGAAATAAAATGTACCATATTTTCAAGATGGTCCACCATATCTTCGACAAACTGTGGTACCAACATCCGCAGTCACGGCTGTCTTGCGCCATTTGCGTGAAGAACTTGGTCATTCCGGTCAAATTAAGACTGAAGAGGCAGCAAGTCGACGTTTCTGGTGGCCACATATGAGATTGGACGTGGCACTATGATGTCCGGGGTGTACAGACTGTGCACAGTTCTAAAGCCCGAATAAACATCCTTGGGCACTACGTCAGCCCATGACAGGAGGTTTTCTTATTGAGACGATAGGGATAGATATTGTTGAGTCGTTGCCAGAGACGGCGAGAGGGAACCGCAACGTGCTAGTCATGGTTGATTATTTTACCAAGTGGTGTGATGCGATTGTTGAGATGGTGTCCAGTGAATGGATTTCGCGCTGGGACACACCGTATCAACTACACTCGGACCATGAATCCAACTTTAAGGGCGTGTTTACGCCGGGAGTACGTCACATTTTGAACATCAAGAAGCCCCGCACAACAGCTTACCATCCGGAAGGAAGCGGTCTCGTTGGGCGCACCAGTCGCATGCTAAAGAGTCTGTTGAACGCTTTTTTCAATCGTGGGACTACGCGTTCGGAACATTGCGTTATATCGCTGCCTCCTAGCTTACCGGGCAACCGTCCATACGTCCACGGGCCAAACGCCTCACTTCATGGTGTCAGGGCGGGAACTTCGACTGGCATCATATACACTCCTCCTGATTGACCATCACGAACCCTTACTGGCATCGGAACATATCTTCGCCATGTGCACCCTAACCCCCCGCGTGACCATGAACTGGTGAGATTACATCCACGAAGAGTTCAGCGTCATCAGAAGACTTACTTTGACAAAAGTGTTCATGGGGCGCAATTCCAGCAAAGAGACGAAGAATGGTTGCACGATGCTGTACCAACCACATGGAATCCAGCTAAACTCCATCGGGAGTGAAAAGGGCCACACGTCATCAACGAAGTTCTTACAGATGTGACGTATCGCATCAAACAGCTGAAATTACCCAGATTGTTATCTGTCTTGCACTTTAACCATCTAAAGATGACGGCTGCAGATGGAGGCACTGGGGACAGGGCCTACGGAGGAGGGTTAACGTGGGTTTCCACGTTAACGCGGGCACGTCGTCGGATGGTCAGCCATCAGGTGTACAGAAAAGCTAGTGAGGCGTGCATATTCAGCAGCGGCCTAGCTTGTATCACTGTGAAAATGCCTGCCTGAAGACCGCGGGCTGTATCTGGCAATTGATCGCCAGGTACGAAGGCCTTGCTATCGGACTCCAGTTGGGTAATCACTGTTTTGATCGAACGGGTAAACCACTCGGAGTGTTCAGTAGTTTGGGATCCAATATCTTGTTTTGTGTTGGTTTGCGAGACGGTGGCCGGAATGGCAACGACGACGTTATTCTTGTGCCAATTCAGCACACAGACATGTTTGAACACTCTCCAAAATACGACTGGGGAAATGCCTGAGTGAGGCAAGACGAAGCCGGTGCATCGGCACATCTGACAGGAGAAGCAGACTTTCACTGAAACCAAGCTGAACCGGCGGTTTTCGTTCAAGTGAGTTTCTCACGGTTGTGTTCGATGGGATGTGCATGCCTCCCGTGTTGACTGTGACCGATTTCGTTGGAAAAACTGCGGTCACGGTCGACGCAGACAAAGACTGTGACAGGCTTTTGCTGTGGACCATCCTTGTGTCGATGCGCAGTAGTATGTCATGACAAGCCAGCGTTCGAGTTAGATAATTGGCCACATTCTTAACAGGTGTTCTGCGCTCACCTATCCTTTTTAGTGGCAGGTGCCTGCACGGAGGTGCTGTGGTGGGTTTAGTGTCTTGATCGAATTTAGGTAGTACTTCAAAACCAGACAGAATGATCGGCCCCATCTGGAGTTGCTGAACGCACAGCTAGTCAGGGTTTGTTCCCAGACCGCGCAGTCGGCACTATGGGGGTTGGTTCAGCGTGTCGGGAACTGGGCCCAATGTGAAAGTTCCGATCTCCCCGTGTGTCTTCGCAGCTTAGCAGGTGGACCACCCACCGCATCTAGGCGGCCCTCTTCTGTCAATGGGTTTAAATCAAGTCGAAGGCCACCACTGCTTTGATTAGGCCTCTTCTAAATAATAATTGTAAATGTGGTGGTACTGTCCACACTACGAACGGCAGCATCCCGGAAAATTTCAATGAGTACTGATGTAAGGTATTACGGGCTCATCCGCATATTGATGTGCAATAGTGAAGCGTGGTTTTGCCTCTGGAATGATCTTTGGTAGAAACATTCGCCTGAGAACGTTTTCCCGCACTCCGAAGAGCATGGAAAATACTGCTGCTGGTTCGGACAAAATACTTCTCAAACATCCGAGAGATATGCAAGCTCAAACCGTGGCCATATTTGTCAACTTCTTCTAGCCAACTGAAGGTTGTCGAACCAACCTGCGCCGCTTCCACATCACGCTTCCTCCTAAAGTGAGTATCCCTTACCCCCCCAGCGAACTGAGATTTATTGCATTATATTCATCGTCAGCATATCGCTTTCATGAGACATTGGCTGATCGCTGAGATACACGCTCACAACTGCCTGATCTTTAAGCCGCATTTCCACGCAGCGATGGTTATCTCGAAGTGACTTCACCATTACTTGCGCTTCTCCTGAACCCGTGTACGCATCTCCCGTCTTGTCTGGCACCTTCGCTGACAAGTCCGATGCGTTCGATTCTATTTCATACGACCCGATTGCTAGTTCGGCTCAAGGTACCGGTGCTCCCCCACCTCCAGCACTGCATTGCTCACTCTGATCGACGAGCCTCTGCTAAGCCCGATAGCGTCAACTTCTGGACTCGGTGTGGTTTTCGTCAAGGTGATCCGCTGTCCCCACTGCTGTTCATCACGGCAACTGATGAAGTATCAGATCTACCTCGACTGGAGCTTGGCTACCAGTTTTACGATACACTGATTAGCGGATTTACCTCTGCCGACGATCTGATCTCTCTGGCTGCGAATCCTACACGTCTCTTCAAGAGGCTCGCAGTTAGCGCCAGTACCCTGGCATTATCCTGGCTTCAGATCAGTACGAGCAAAACTAAGCTGACAGTAACTCGCCGCGGCCATAAACACGACGCAACCGTTGTCACTAACGTGTATATCCAATTCGGCCTGGACACCCTCCGCTCGTGACCCGTCTAGATATCCGGTTCATTTGGAAAGGTGAAGCGTTCACTGATGACCTTCCGCAGCCCCGCCTTCTACTGAATGAAACCATCGACGCACCCTGAGACCGGATCGGTGCCTCTACTTCCTGAGACAACATCTGATCCTCTTGATGGATCACTGGCTAGTTTTTTTGCGGGTCCACCGGAACACGCTTGCAGATGTAATATTCTAATTGGGTCAACCACAGTACACACAATGTCTAACGTTCTCAATCGAGCACGACAAAGTCTACTACACAAAATAGAAAGGCCACGAATCAACAAGGAACGTGTATTAGCACAACTCAGATACCGAAGGCGTATCCGACATCGTGTCATTGTCCGTATATATATCGGAGTCCTGCGTCCCGCAAACAACAAGAAACGCGTATTAGCCTCAGCCTCCTGTTGGCCAGCTTCTTCAGCCCGGTGCACGGGCGCGGCAAGTCCGCGTTTTTAAGAACCTGAAAGAAAGCGGAAGGGAGTGTACGTGGTAAAACAAAATGGCGGCACACCGCGCGCTATTACACGGGTGTGGGTCGTATAAGCCGCCAGGTATTTTCGGCAGTGACTTTACCTTTCGGAATCGCACCAACCAGGTACCTCCAAACCCCAGTTCGTCCCGGCATTCTGGGCATTCTAAGTTTGTTCAAAACTAATACCAATTCGTGCACATCACGAGCAGAGTGACTGCTTGCCAGTTGATTTCCAGTTTTTATGAACGCACTCGAAACTGATTTGCTTGGCCGCATCTCGACAGAGGTGAACATCCCACCATGCGCTAGGGCTATGATAACGACGAACAAGGAGGGACCGGTGCGTTATGGATGGATAAAATTAATCGTTCTCTGGACGGCCATCGTCTCCTGAAAGTGTCTCGCTTCCTTTTCTCCGGTCGTTGACTGATGAATGCAGATCGTAATTTCTCCAGAAGCTTCATTCATGTCCCATGCGGCCTTCCTTGGTCTAAGGTCTGGAATTGTCGAGTTGGCCGAATTTCCCAATCAGCTCTCTGTCGCGGCAAATACGGTCAGCCAGAAGGCCTCACTCATATTTTCCAACTGTAATGTATTGTCCACAATGTGCGTCATGTTCGACACAACCGCGTGGTTAAAGACCTGGCGAAAATGCTGCACAATCTGTGTTAGACACCCTTCGAGCAGCTATGAGTACCAGCAGCGAACGCGTTCAGCGACTTCATTCGTGAAGGCACTGCCTTCTTGCTGGAAACCGGCGTAGTTGCCTACCAACGTAGCCAATTTTCTTGCACATGCAAGACTGCCGTCATTCAACTGTCCCCGAACACTATCAGCTGTGACGCACACCCCACCCTTCGTTCAGTTCTGATCAACACTTCCCGCGGTGTAGTGTACTCACGTTCTTGCATTGTGATTTCTCGAATGATACTGCCCCCTGTGCAGACAGCTACTCATGCCTGGTGTTGCCATCACTGTGATGTTAGTTACGGCGCCCAGGAACGTGTGAACGAAAGTGGATTATCTGAAATGCTCGCTGAAAAATTCCTTTCACGGTCGGTATCTATTCCACTCTACCCTACATTAAGCAATAGAAAGTGGCACGTTTTTTAAAAACATACTTTGTACCTGATCACTGAGTTATCGCAGTTTACTTGAACCAGTAATTACCTCGTGTATAATAAGGATTACACCGAAACCTCGTTGACTGACTTTCTGTATAGAAAATACCGCTAAGCTTAAGTTTATCACGGTGGTGATTACTACCGTACGCTCTAAACCATTACACCCTTGCTGTCATGCTCACTTTGTGGTAGATTGTGAAAATGCGTTGGACACCGCTGAAAAAAGAAAGAAACGCATGAATCGTTACCCTTGCAACCAACCCCAGGTCAAGTCTAAGTGTGCCGGCCATACAAAAGGCAGTTTTGTACACATCAGCAACCTTGTAAATAATCTGTTCGAAGTCACAAGCGGCATCATAGAGAAGCAAACTGGACCAGCAGTTAACATAATAACGATCAATAAAACATCTGGATCTACGGCGAATGGCTACCTAAGGTTAACAAAAATAAAATATCCGTACCAAATTTAGTACGAATGAAGTCCAACAGTTTGGGCGTCGTGTTTGATAGGTTATTGATAAACAGATTGAGAATAACACAACGCTAGGAGCAAGTTGTAATATTTTACGTTTCAACCACCTCGAGTGGCCTTCCTCAAGAGTGGTACAATCAAAGTTGGCTCTCGAACACCACACTGCTGAGGGAGACCACTCGAGGTGGTTGAAACGTAAAGTGTTACAACTTGCTCCTAAAGTGTTTTATTATCAATCTGTTTATTCTCAGCAGAGGTGCTTGACTGGATTAATGACACACTTCGTCCAAAAAAAACCGGTACGCCTGGTATATCCCATGGGAATTTGAATGTGATAAGACCATAATTTTGGTGGTGGATGTTCTGCCATCAAGTAGAATGCACCCGGTCTGGTTAAGTGGTTGCAAAGAGTTGGGTTCCACAGCGGCCTCGGATCCCCCAATCTGTGTCACTGGCTTAATGCTTTGCCCTCTTCACGGTTGAGGTAAATTCAGTTTGAAGTACTACTGAAAGCAACCAAAGTTAAGCAGTTGCTGCACATGGGTGAAGAACACGTACCTGACACGTAGGAGGATCGGGTTTTCTTGCGTGAGTCCAGCAAATATTGAGAATAAAGGATTTGAAAGTGTTGATAAAAATCAGCCTCAGTCCAACCATGAAACCACAACCACTGACCGCAATGTCAACAAAGTATTGATCCAGTTCAAGAAGACCGTGGCTGTTGAGGAGACTGGTTTATTGTCTCTGTTTAAGACATACGACAGCATTTTTACTACCGATTACGAGCCAGAAGTTCATGTCTTTTTTCGTGCATAAATTGCTGAAATAACTACATCGTCCACTCTGGAAGCTGCTTGTGTAGCGCATTTAACGTCTTTCTTTTTTGCTACAGTTTTGAACCTTGACAGGCGTCCAGGTGAACTAATTCTACAGAGCACATGCCACTACCAGCAGCAACATGTTAATCAGATTTGCCTGCCACACTGGCCAAACATTCTGCTGCTCAAAGTCACAAGGATTCTTAGATCAAACTGCTGCTGTTATTCATCGCTATTACCGCGCAGTGGGATCCTCCTGCTCACAAGTTCGGGGAAATTGTCACCTCCCGGCAGTTGCAACAATCTATTGGTCCACCATAGGCCAAGCAGATCCGACCTGGACTTCTCGACCTGTGTCCGTTAAAAATTAGAAGGCTCTGTGGAAACTTACATTTCAGGTACATTTTTCCTGGGGTGTCTTATCCAAAAGTTGTCGATCTCGGTGGCTTATAGCGATCAACAGGGTTAAAAATTTACAAGCCCTGTTTTTGTTCTCTTTTCGGAGGGCAATTTTTCTGTACCACTCAACTATATTGGGGTGGTGGCAGAGAAATATAACTCCAACAACTAGCATCTAAGGATTGTACAAACCACATTACATGCATACTGACTGAACAGACTAAATGACAAATAAGGTAAGGTTCGTCGGGCCGATAGGGTCACCCCATGCGAATAGGGGAAAGCATCATTAAGTGGCTTCGCACGACGTTGGACGACCAAATTGCCATACAACGTGGACGGCAACGTTATGCGAGAAAAATCGGTAAACGAGCAAAGCTTGTGACTTTTCAACAGCCACTACCTCAGTGATAAATGAGAAGCAAGGTATAGTGGGGGAATACTTTAGCTCATTGTTGCACCTAACCGGAAGGTTAAAAATGATGTATATCTCTTCAGTCGAAGGTACCGGTGAGATTGAAAGAGCAGAGCCTGCACGAAAAGCCTGCACCAACTCTTTATTACTTAATCATTAAAGTAATGTAATTATGTATTAATATGAGATCACATTTTGGACTGTCTTTAGGAAAAGCGCATTATTTTTTTCATCCGCTTGTGCCAAACTTTTGTGAGCCTCAGCCATCTTCTTTTTGATCGCACCCAAGCTACCGTTGGATTACATGTTTGTAGTACCACTTAATTATTTATTGTTTTGTACGGTCTGTACTTACGCGCAATGACCACGCCAATCCAGGCGTGCTGCTCACGTATGCGCTGAGAATTATACGTCGTTAGTATTGTTATAGCGTTGTGATCTACTGCAATGACCTTCAGTTTGGGATCGCCGGGTGCTTTGAATCGCTAAACCTGAATCAGCTGGACAGCACACTGGCAGCTTACGCCTGTTGAATGTACGCTGAAAAATACCCGTGAGAGGGACGAAGCAATATGTGCATCACCACTACGTAACTCATCTTGTAAGCCCTATTTCAATAATTGCTCGTTATCTGAACTCCTTCCCCTTGCTTACGTAATGCAAACAACGACATCAAGAGGCCAAGATGTTCTTCGGATGAAGAGACTGCGCCGCCTGACTTAACTTCCGTGTTTTTAGAAGGGGTACATCATCGTTTTGCAGCCTTCTTTCTTGAGAACTAGCACCGCATGTTCCTCATCAAGTTATGTTAGCCTGGTTCAACTCGGATGGATTGTGTCGCCATCGACAGCCCCGGGTGTACTTACAAATTGTGACAAAGTGACAAGAGGTGTTTCTCAAGTAATCCAACATGAGGACAGAGTCCGTCCAAAGAGTGATGTCATCAAAGGCTAGCTTGAGTTCACTTACTAAAAATCTCATAAGTTAAGCCGCCAATACTGCGGCTGTAAGTTCCAACCTTGGGATAGCCAAGTGCTTTAAAGACGCAACACGGGAATTTCTCAACAAAATGCAGCAAAAAGTGCTGTTATCTCTCAAGACGTCTCGGAGATGGCCGACAGCTCCATAACCCGTATCGGAAGCGTTGTGAAGCATATGCAACTCCGAACATGTCGGGATCTTCATATGGGGTTTGATACAACGCGGTACAGCAACTGAGTCTGTCGTCGCTACACCCCGCGACCACCTTTCCCATTCACGTTGACACTTTCCGTCTGAAGATGTATCCCACACGATATTCGCGCCACATAAGCCCCAAAGTAATTTCCGACCACGGAGAACAAGCGGAGCAATTTACCCCAACGGGTCATGCACCGACACGATACAGGCTAACAAGCTTCTCAGAGTGAATGACTTCTTCGGTAAAGATACGCGAAACCTAAAACAACCTTCCGATACGTACCACTGGACCCCAAGTGCCTTCTGGTGACTGTGGTCACCTAGGTCCAGTGCTGCTGACACAGATGCCCTTCCGTTCGGTGGTATATCCAACAGCGCTTGTGCTGTGTTAGACTCCCATTTTACTTGTTTAACTCGACCCAAAAGAACCATTTTGTGCTAATTAATCGCTACGCATCCGCCATCTTCAGGCGTATCCACTGACACCAAGCAGTCGATAACGTAAAAATTCTCAAACACAGTTTGGCTGGTTAGGTTGCCAAGTCGATGCCGATTATCAATTGCAGTCTCTCTGAGTGCATATGACGCGCAACAAGGCAAAGAAGCAGCCCCGAAAGAAAAGACCACAGCCTCATACGTGTCAGGTGAGCCAGATATCGGTTCATTAATCCACCAAAGAAAGCTCAATGCTCACCGGTCTCTTTCAAGGCCAATCACCTGCAAAACTACTTCCTCTTTGTTCGAGGACGAGGCCATCAAACCCTTCCGGAACCGTGACAACACACCCACTGGGTTGTTTGTCACGACTGGCCCCCGCAGCAGGACTTTGTTCAAAGAGGTGTCCTTGTATTTCACTGCGCAGTTGAATACTATCCGCACCTTCCCAGGTTTATTCGAACTCAACACCGGATGGTGAGATAAGTACTACCAGCGAAGTGTGTTATCCTCGCTGATGTCAACTCTGAATATAACCTCTGGTCACATGTGACCTGATAATCTCTTTATGTTTAAGTACCAATGCAGTACTGTGGGAACGTCCCCTACCTAGCAAATTCAGACGTTTCTGAGCCAACCATCGGTTATCGGAAAGGCATACACTGTCAGACCACCACGGCAGCCAACGTCAAACGGGACGTCTTTGAGCGCAACTGTGGACTCTGCAATTATCTTAGCTCGCTGATCATAACATGAACGAGCCACCTCTTCGGAAAGTCCGCGCTCGACAAACCCTAGGTCGGACATGCGCTGAATCAATCGTGCCAGCTCAGCACCTCTTAAGCAATGAACTTCAGCCTTACTGTTTGCTAAGAGTGACATGCGGCTACGCAAGGTCCAGCTCAAGATGGTTTTTACAGCCTATGGCTGACGCCTGCTTCCTGCCCGTCGATCCACCACTGAATATGCTTCCGGCACGTCGCAGCCTATTAGTAGCCCGAATCTATCTCCCCCCAACGAGGCGATGGGTACACCGGCCAAGTGGGGCCACCGTTGAACGTCATCCTCGGATATGGTTTCTGCCCGTTCAACCGGAAGACCCTTGATAGTGAAGGCCTTGTCGACCCTGATCCTACTTCATTTACCTAAAGATTCAACTTCCAAACTCAGCTCTCGGCATTCGATATTAACGGTCGTATTCGATGTACGGATGCTAAGCGTTTGTTTACATGGCGGTAACCCTAGTCGCTCAGCTAAAGACTCATCTATGGGTGTGGTATCGGACCCGTTATCTAGAAGGACATACGTTGCGACCGTCCCGACTGCCCCAATTAATCTGATAGGCACGAAACCTAGACAAACCCCTCTTCCATGCAAAGCAGTGGCCCTACAGTTTTACTCCTTCAATTCAGCCTCAGTTCCAGAAGGCGCCGGGTTTGCGTGCATCAGGGTATGACGTCGCACCTCATATAGAGGCCGCGAACACTGTATACGTACTCTGCAAAACTTGGCTGTGTGGTTTAGCAGTATAAAAACTAAGCATCGTGTACACTTTCTTATAGCCTCGCGTCTCCCTTCTAACGACATGCTTTCAAGTCGCCGGCATGTCGGCAAATCATGATCGTCATCAAACACTGCGGAATGATGTGGCTTATTTACCACTCCGACGGCGGTTGACACACGCGGCATCCCTTGAGAATCCTCGCGGAGGCGCGCGTTCTCATTCCCACTTATGCAGTCCTGAACTGAACGGGCGATGAGTTGACCGTATAGGTTACTAGAAGTCAAGATTCGTCTCTCTATAACCTCAAGTAAGTCGTTGAAAGAATGCTTCCGACCATTGTTTATAACCGAGTCGACCACTTCCGCCCATTTCTCTTGCACTGGGCGAGGAAGCCTATTCACGATACGCAGATGGTTGATTGGACGGATGGTCCAGTTGGGACAGCATCAACTAACAACCCTTCTTCTGAGTGGCTAAACGTTGAAGACCCTCAGTGCCTCCCCTGACGAGCCTCGGACCGTTGATCACGTCCTTGATGATAGCCTAAATAACCTCATGCAGCCTTCCAACTCGTCACCTCAGCCTTCCAGTTGCCTCAGTAAATCCTACTTCGTTAGGCAGCAATACACATCGTTCGAAAGCTGCCTTCGCTCGACCCTTACAATAATAAATAAGGTGAGACAATTCATGTCCTTTGTCACCCAATCTGTTAGCCATGTTAAATTCAAAATTTCGCACGAAGCTATGGAATTTCAAGGGCGACCGTTCAAATAGTTCTAGCTCGATTTTTGGCAGGCTCATACTGATAACTAAATTGCGCATATACTGTTCCATGGAGCTACCCTAGAATCCGTAAGTAGATCTATGTGACGAGCCAGATGGGAGGACGTTTGCATCCATCCTCCCGATTGGTTCATCAGTCTTACTAAACACAGATCTTTCCTTCAACCTCTCGCGAAATTCCAGTTGTGGCTTCATAAACCTCAGCTTCCCTTCATTCAGACGCATTCCTCCTTTAATAAGGCTGTCATCTATCGCCGAATTTTGCTCAAGAGAACACAGAGTTATAAATGGGAGAAGGTTAGGAAGTTTACATACACACTGCGTGTTGTCCTATGGGGTTGCCACCGTCCCTATAGCTATCCCTGGGCATGGTCCATGATTAGCTCTAGACGCCCCAAGCATGCCACAATCGTATGGTACAGCAGGAAACTCAACAATCTCAGACACGTCTCTGTGAAGATCATAGGAATCCTTAGAAGAAAAAGGCACATGCAAAGAAAGAACTGAAGCAGGAACATCGGAAACCCTTGAATAAGTTTTGATATCGTCATCAATGTGAGCCACCTGGGGATCACCGCCCGAGTGTTGGAGATAGGGAACAGGACTATTCTTCACACAGAGAAGCACAGCAGGCAAGTCAAGTGACACGGTTGTCCTCGGGGAAGCTTCGGTCGGTTGATAGCCAGGGGAACGTCCTTGCGCATCACGCGTGTCAACTTCGATTATCCGGGCCTTTGTAGAAGAAATGATGAACTTCACCCAGATAGTAGATTGATTTAGTCTCCACCAACGTGGATCTACTAAGCACTGTTGATCCCGGACGTCTAGTGGTTGTTTAGGCAACACTCGGTCTTCTCGCAAGGTTTCCAGTATGCTGGGTCCAGGATAGTCGCGTCTGTAAACAACGAGCGTCTAAAAATTCTGAGCCCGTCGAGCAACCCATTCGGATCCAAGAGAGTCGACGGTCGTATTGGCGAGTATCTTATTATCAAAGTGCTACTGTTAAAAAATAATATGACAAATCAATCAGTGGAAGACAACAAGCCTCGATGTTGAATCCACCAAATATACAAGTTCCGAGATGAACGGTGCACGTAAGTGTGACCTAATGCAACAGTCACGTGGTGGCGAAGCGGGTACATATCAACAAAGGCCAAGCAAGGAAAAATAAGGAAGAGAAACTACGCTGAAACAACCCACTACAAGCAAACAGTATCAAGATTTAATAATACATCATGATCAACATTCACGGGAGAAATGTTTTGTCATGCGCACAACTTGAGTGGTGGTGTCAGACTGCAAGAAAGCCTCATAATCAGTATAAAGAACTCCAGCGTAAGTAGACGAACGAATGGGAAGGAAATAAATAGGACAGGGAACGTGATCATCAACTTTCTAACACAACAAGCACCAAACACTCACGCAAGCGGCTACACCAACATTTGTTTTTAATCGCTGCAGTTTGTCTGAGTCGGCAAGTGACTGAAACTCCTGGAAGACGTTGGGCGCATTAGCTCGGTAATCGGTAATCTGAGTGAGTCCGCTGGGGCAAGTTTTTGAGACTGCACATCAGTTAAATGAGTCACAAAGCGAGCGGCTGTGCTAGGTAATCTGCCCTCAACTTCTCACGTGTGTCGCTAGAGTGAGCAGGATGGGAGTTTGTGCCGGATGGAATGCAGCGGCGTCCGCGGCAAAAGCGCTACACTATTACTGGTGCTTTTTGAGGAGCAGTTACTGGCACTTTCAAGAGCCGTCAGGAGATATCTGTTGTCAGGTCAGAGCGCGAAATGCACACCATGTACTTTGAGAGAACATTTCCCAGCTTCAGAGTGGACGCAAGAAACTTCCATTATTCTACATCGTGCGCGGTGTTGTCTTCACATTTATCAGGCAGATTTCTGACCATCATGTTGTTGGAACAGTCAACAGCCATTGCATTCCTCGTGGCTTACTTACTCTGTTTTCGCCCAGTCCAAGGCATGCCGAAATAACCTGAAGCAGCTCCAAAGGGAGACAATTTGGATGCAGCTAGGCAAGCTTTCACAGATTCTGGAGCAGTTGCAGGGTAAGCCCATGCTAACCTTTGGTTGGTTACATATGCAGAGCCGGGTTTTCTTGCAAGACGAGTGAAGGCAATGGGACATCGAGGTTTTATCTACTCTTGGGCAGAGAGGGCAAGCCAAAGTTCGACATGATGTTCATCGCGTAACCGGAGAAACAGGTTGAGAAACTGCGGAAGGTTCTGTACTCCAACGAAGTCTGGTCAGGCACTCAAATCTCCAGCTCTAACGGCAGGTATACTACCGCCTATTGAACGCGACAAGGACTAGACACCGACCGCGACCGACGTGTGTGGTCCTTTTTGACCGCCTGGTTTGCGTTCAGGTGACAACGTCACACTCTGAGTAGAGTGATGCCTGCTGGCAGTTGCAGCGATATCATGCAGCCCGCTGTTGATACATGCTGGCTCGCCAGCTACGATTGTCGGACTGCCGTGGTGCCTACCTGGCTGTCCGGAGGATTAAAAGTAACCGCAGCTCAGTTGGATGCCTTCCAAACTGGCTGTTATAAGTGCGTCTTACAGCCATGCAGCACATTAGGACAGAAATTATGAAACCAGGTATTGCAACAGAAACATTGCGGCGCTTAATCCAGCGTGCCTCCCACATATGCATTGAAAAATATGTATTACTTATTCATTTATTTATGATACTTCTCAGAGATCAGCTTAGCGCACGAACTGCAAAAGGATTATCCGATCATTACGTAATACAGCCGAGGTTTCGTAGTGGTAGAATGCAAAGAAAGTTATGGCAGTACGTGAGTTTTATGCTTCACGACACTGAAAGTTTAGTAAACAGTTAGAAGAAGTGGAAGGGATTTCGGGTAACGACGGATAGAACAAATAGTTACGTCCGCAGTTGAATAACAGAATTTTATGGAGCCAACAAAGTACAGCATCACTGATCTTCAATCAATTTTAAGCAATATGGCGGATTTCGTGATTCAGATGAGACCAAAGCAAAAAATCTGCGCTTTGCCTCGGTTAGAACCGGCGACAGAACCAACAAAATCGTACGCGGCAAGCACTCTGCCGGCTGAGTTACAGTGCCAAATGTCAAAACCTATTTCAAAATTCAAATCACGTGGTTTGCAGCTGTTAGTGAAGTAACCTAAGATAACACGCGCGAGTGCTCCGTAATTCGGGTCAAACTTCCTCGCCACCACTGTCTACTCATATTTCTGCTTTATTAGTGCCCTGCGAAGAATAAAATTGCATATGCTCACTGTTATTCGTTATCGACTAACAAACCAATTTAGTACGAATCGAATTATTTGGGTTGTATAATGTCTGCTCTTTACCGCTTTGTCGTATCTGGTTCATGACTTGCTGGGAAAGAGATGTTACATGTTGCATATTGTTTAATGCTGTCGACAGTGGCCCGCGTCAGATCTAGTAGTTCTGGTAGCCAACTGATCCTGACCGAGGCGGTAAGCATCCGCAGCACTTACGGAAGCAGGATGTCTGCAAGAAACGGTATGCGGTGCCATCAGTGCAGAAGCGGCAGCACTTCAAATGCACCGGCCTCAACAAACACCAATGCAAGCAGCTTGTATTTTTATTTCTCAATTTTGCCATCATGAGCTGCAGGTTTACCGGTAGCCAAGGCGCCTCTTTGCAACTGACTGGTCAGGCAAACACCGCGAAAAGTGGGGTGAGGCAGAAAACCCGCGACTGCAAATGCGATGCTTTTCATGGCTCTGCGTATTTTTACTTCTTCCGTGGGGTTAGGATGGAAGAGTAGCAACGGGCTCCGTTCGCAATGAAGTTGAAACTTCACTTTCTGAATTAATGCACAACGATTGCCCGCCCTGGTGTTGCGGTCACCCAGAAGGCAGTTGTCCTGTCAGATTTAAACATAAAGGGGGCTACAATAAAAATGAAAGGAGAAATTCTCAAAGGGAGTAGAGTTGTTTTTGTGGGGCGGCTTCCCCACAAAACATTGTCCAACCGAGCTAACCAAATCAGTCCTAGCATCCTCATTCCCCTTGGATGTCAAAACTCTCGTACTCGCACGTCAAGACAACGAAAATGTCACTTGGCCATTTGGTCACTCTACCAGCCGTTCCCAACTTGACGGAATGGTGGGGAAAACAGCCGCTTTGAAGCCCGACAACCACTGTCAGCAAAGGAGGGTGAGATGCGAACAGCAGATTAGGACTAAATCAGGCACCATGGTGGGACGGAAGCTACAGCTGGAGAATAAGGTAGTGGTTTCTGCCTGTAGTAGAAAGTGGAGAGGCCGTTTATGTAGTCATTCCAACGATCGATGCCTCAAACACAGACACGAGTGTTGAAGGTGACGAAACGGCACAAAACTGTCTTCCAAGTTACCCTCGCCAAAGCCCACCAAACGGCCCCGGAGAACATTGTTCCTTCAAGTAATTTAGAATGGAAGAAGTTTATATGGGTCACCTCCTTTGGTCTGAAAAGCATTCCTTTGTTCCTTTTAACTAGGCAATTCTATCAGTGACCGCATAACACCGCGCATTGCTCTCCTCTAAGCTTCGCACCAAGCAGAAAAAAGGGAAATTTTCTGTGGGTGTACACTTCTAAACACCCTCTTAGAACGTGGGATTTAACAGCGACACAGAGTCATCTAGTTGCAACACCAAGAATTCTGCCCAAGCTTTCTTAATTGCCGCTCACACACCTATGGACAGTGACGTCGTGTCTGCAGCCGCAAGTAAGATCGGTCGGAACAGTTCGGCAGAACGGACCACATCCACCCCGCACCCTCTCAAGTACTAGGTCTTATTTCTGAAGCTCCTCCTTGCGCTCTCTTCGCTCTTTCATCGCGGAATCAATTGAAGAGTTAGCTTCAAGTACGGGTTTATGAACTCACTGAGTCTGTTCTGTAAACTGTCAGAAATCAGACAGTTAATTAGTGACACTCAATTTACACCTGTTCGCTTTCACGGAGACCTGACTTACAAGGGACGTGGGTGACGACGAACTGCTTGTCTCCAGGCATCCGGTTAACCGTGATGATGTCGTCCCAGGGAGAACAGGGGGCACTGCGAACTTTCTTCAGCGGCATATTCCGGCGCCCACACTTATCAAGGGATTTCAGTCCTTTAATAAATATGACGCTTCGTGGCTTCAACTAGCACTGCGTACCCCAGACTCAATCTTAGTGGAGGTTATTTGTCGTTCTCCTTCATCCGACGTCTCCGGCGACGGTGTTGTTTCCATGAACCTAAACGATTTCCTAGGACCACAATGCTCTACACATCTACTTATTGTGGGTAAATTCACTGCATCCATGATAAGCTGTGCACCAGTTTCTCAACAGGTCTGTGAAAGCGGATTCTTGGTGTCTTTGTCAACGCTGACACAGTGGAGAACATGGAAATGGCATTCTAATGTCCTGACCCAGCATCAGTAGAAGGACGACTTATTTTTACAATATAAACCGTGCACCAACCCATTTCGGCCACCTACTCTGCACGGAATACTTCGTCTCCTCGATAACCGTTTCCATTTATTCGCGAAGCAAATGCTCACAGGGAACTCGGAGGATCTTGGAACGTTGTTCGAAACGGGGGCAGGCGATAAATTCGTGAACACATCAAACCCCCACAAGAAAAGCCACACAGCCCGCGGGAACAAAACATGGGTGATAATACCTTCCGCTCTTTATATGCTTCTGCCTCACGTGGAAACATTCTCGGGCTCCTTAGTTGTGGCGGAGGTAATCAGGAGGTACCACTCGGCAGTATACAACGTCGCAATGCCTGGTTAACAACCTATCATACCGCTGCAGAACTTCCGGCAACCACTCACTACTGCTCAGTTTTCTGCGTTACATGATGTAGACATTTGATTCAAGGTTATTTCATACAGTGCAGTGGGTCCTGACAAAAGCCATTCCAGAATCCCCAAAGCAGCGGCTTCTAGCTTGGCACGACCCACCTATAAGATATTCAAACAAACAATCCACATTGGCATTACCCTTAGTGTACATGAGGAGGCGGTGGTCACGACCACTTTTGAAGCGAGTGACCAGCATTGCCCGGCTAACTGTCGGCCAATGAGCCTTACCAGCATCCCGTGCACTAGGCTGGGGCGCCTCTGAGTGCAGGGCATCCTCAAGAATTTCTTATCAAACCATCGCATTTCTTACAACCAGAATGGATTACCTCCTGAACAGTCGTGGACAACACATGCAACACGTGCACGAAGGACAACCTGGCGGAAGTAAAATACAATCGTCTAATGTCAAATGTGAATTTCTTCGACGTCGAAAATGATTTTGGCCGCGTCCCACACGGCGCCGGAAACACAATCTGGAAGCCTATGGTTTTCGAGGGGGAGTTCGTTCTTGAAAACAGAACCTTTAGATTTAAAACGGGATCAAACCTTCCGTCTCTCTCTTCATTTCTTTGAGAGTTCCTCAACAGTCAGTGCTGGGTCCCCTCATGTGTCCTAACCAAATAATCAAACTTACGGTCAATATTTCCAGCGTCGATCTTCTTTACGCTGAGGGACTAAAGTTCTTGAATGTCGGTGATCCCAGTGCATTACAGGATGACCCTACGGAGTTGAGCGCCGATCGAACCACTACGGTCTCCCACTAAGTGGCGATAAGTGTGCCCACATGTCAGTCAGCGAAGATCCTGGCAGTGCCTTCGTGCTTCCTAGTGCGTTCAGCACAGTATCGCTAAGAGGAACAACAACAGGCCATGATGTGAATCAGTCGACGCATTTAAACAGTTACTTTCTGCCGTTTGATGGGGGTACTGGGCCAACCAGATCGCTGTGGACGTGAAAAAACGTGCGTCTGGGGTTGAGAAACTTCCAGCGCATGTGATGGTGTGGCGATATCTCTCGCTTTCCTGGCAATGAGGGTTTGATTTATTTCCTCATTGCCCGCCCTTGGTCACGTTGGGCCAAACGTAATGGGCAGCAACTAATTTTAGCTTGGCACGGACACCATGGCTGGACAAGGAAGGCAAGAGGAGAAAAATGAACGGATGAAGAGAGAGGGATAATACTGGGCGTGAAACGCCCACAAAAGTCCCACACAAAATGGTGGATTTGGAAAATTGGTAAGGGGATATGGGTACATTGAGAGGATGACATTCAAAGGGACGAAAGGTCGGTGTCTGACATTTGGGTTCCAGCATTTTTGAGAAGGCATCAACAATCACATTGAAGTTTCCGTCGATGTATCGGATATCCGTTATGAATTGCGCAATAAACTCGAGAACCGAATTCCACGAGGGGAATCCCCATCTTGACTTGCGTTAAGGGCCTAAACTGAAGTTTTGCGATCCATAAAACCAGTAAATTTCCTTCCTTCTGAAAAATGTTAAAAATGTTTAATGGTCATAAAGAGAGAAAACAGCTCACGACCGAATGTACCATAATTGGTTTGCGCCGGTGACAGCTTCTGGAAATAGAGTGAGACCGGTCATCATTCACCACTGACATATTACTGAAGCGCTGCACCGACAGAATAATCAGACGTAACAGTCGAAATGATCAACTGAGCTGTCGGTTTTGGATTAAAACGAGCGAGGTTCTTCGCGTCGCCGAGTGATTTCTTCACATCGTTGAGCGTTTGCGGTGACTCACGACTTAGAATAACGCTGTCTTTAGGGCCATGCAGCAGATCGTTTAATGGATTCAGAAGTTGTGGGCAGTAAGGTTTAATGTGACGGTAATAGTTAACGATCCCAGTGGAACTGATGAGCTTTTAGATGGAATCAGGAGTGGGATATTGCTGCAGCGCTTGCACCATGGTGTCCAAGGGTCTGATGCCACCTGCGTCCATAAAATGTCAAAGAAATTCAGCGGCTGAGACGCCAAAAGCGCATTTCGCTAAATTGATGGAAATCCCGCATCCCTTCGAGCGCTCCAGCAAAACATGGAGATGTGTCACCTGTTCTTTCGGGGAACGGATAACAACCAAACCATCGTTCGGGCTGCACTTCAAGAGCCAAGGGACATCCGAAGGAACTCGTAGAAGCCGAATGGAGCAGTAATTGCAGTTCGGGAATGTCTTTTCCAGCGACGGGAACTTGGTCTCATGCACACACCAAGTAGAATTTAAATAAAACGCACTTAGGATGTACAGTCAGAGAAAACTCAAGGATGTGGGGAATGGGGCAGCGGTCGGATACGGTAGCATTTTTGAGCGCTCATAGTTCACCAGGTGGTCCCCAATAGCCCAGAGATTTCTGCAGAGAGAAGACCATGCACTCTTGAGTGGGAGGCTGAAGCCTATTTGTAGCAGGCGGTCAAATTCCACCTCGGCAATTTTCAGCCTTCCGATAGGAAGACGCCTGGTGCGAGCGGTGGCTGACTACTCTTTGGTCACAGTGGTATGTGCCGTGTCATATTTCAAAGAATGCGGATGATAAGACAGATTTACGAAATGCGAATACTGCTGGATCAGCTGATTGTATCGTGTGGGTATGGGTGCCTCCGTGTGAATTCTGATGAAGTTCGCGTCATTTAGTTTGCCCTTGACCCTCAAGAAAGTCAAGCTGTCCAAAAGCGTGTGATGTTGAATATCAACCAAGAGACCAAATTGCCACCAGAAACATCCGGGGGAATTGACCTTTAAGTCCAAGGTCAAGGATGAGTGAACGTCAATCCTACGTTTGTGTCAGTGTTGCGTTGGCTGCTCGTGAGGAGTAAATCTGCTGACAAAATTAGCGGTCTCCTGCGGTACATGAAATAACGCTTATACCAGCACTTGTGTCAATGAGAAAACTGTGGCCTGTTGATGTGTCGGAGATTCAAAATGGCGACATTCAGAGGAGACGCTAGGCACGTCCGTCGCCACCACTGACCGGTCACTGAGTTTCTCTGTGTTGCCGGTAAGGTAGTTAAAGTGCAAGGGTGATTGCACTTCTGTCGATGGCCGAACTTACGGTGATACCAACGATGACCATGGACATTATGTGCTAGTGCTGTCGGACGTAGAGACGATGCCCTAGACTGGCTGCGTGGTCTGTGCGATCGAAAGTGCAGGCTGTAAACAAGTGACCGAGCCTGTCTAGTCAAGAACTCTACTTGATCACGCAGGTTATCACGAAGCTGGCTGACAACTGTATTTACTGGCTGAGGATTACACTGAACCTTCAACGTTTTGTCAGCTACTTCTTCAAGCTCCTGTAAAGGCACGGCACTGCTGAACGTGGCCAAAATCTCGAGTTGACGATGGCAGACTCTTCATCCACAACTGCCGGAGAACGATGTCATTCATCTTTATGCCCCCAAGAGGCTGTTTCTAGTGCTGTAGAAGCTGGGGGGGTGATTTGCGGTCATTCAGCTCCATTTCAGAAAATAGTTGGTCTTGCCTCTGCTGTTCAGAAACTCTCACCCTGCTAACCAATGCGTCTTCCAACCTATCGTACGGCTGGATTTCGGGCATGTCGTTGATAAGATTCGAAATCTCTTCAGCAACCTCAGTAGGGATGAAATAAACTAAATGAGAATACACCGTGGTTCGCGAATTCATGTGCCTCGTTTGAAAGAGTGCGTCAACATGCGCAAACCAGAGACGGGGGTTGTTGACTTCAAATTCAGGCAGTTTGATTTGCGTGCTTCTCAATCGAATCATCATGGTCGGACGTGGTAACCGAAGACACTCCCTAACACGCAAAGTTGATGGGACAATGAACACGTTAACGCCTGCGGTGATTGAACGGAACATCTAAAAAATAAGGGAAGCGCAAAGTAGACATACTACGAGTGTGTTGATTTATGACGACGGGAAAAGGTGAGGAGAAGTCGACTATGTCGGGCTCACCAGTTTGCATCCGTCAAGGACGAGTTTATTGATAGCTTGCGTAAAAACACGAGCGTACTTCACTAGGCTATCAGTGACACAAAGTGATCGAATTAAACTGACTAGTTACAAGGGCCCCGGCAAGTTACAGTAACCAAAGATTTTGATCCATAAGAGGTGTTCAAAGATGTTCAAGATGACCATCACAATGTTCCAAATTACCAGCATCCGGAAAGCAATGGTGTCACGGAGCTATCGTGGACCACTGAATCGTTATCGGGGCTGCGACGATGTCCGTGGCACAAGGGAGCTAAGGGAAAACCGGTGAGCGACCCGTGTAATGTCGTCAAGCGACTGCGCAGCTGTGAAAAGAGTAGACCATTTGCACAAATCTTTCCCCTATTTTTGCTAGGTCACTTGAATCGACTTTGACAATGTGCAAAGACGACGCAAAAGTCTTCCTTGTACAAATGTGAAGCATTGTTGATAAAAAATAAGAAGGAACTCTACTCATTTGATTGCCATCTAGCTAATCGTGCGCACAACATTATGAGGCGGCGGAGAAAAATGGGTACGCTACTCATTGGACGACTTAACGCACACTCCTCCGAATAGAGGAGAAGTTTTAAGTGCTTTGTGGGGTTCATATAAAGCCGTTGCTTGAGTATTCTAATCAGGTCGGTCTGAAGAAGACGATAGTGGCTGAGTAATCTGTGTGGGAAGTCACCCTAAATACTACCCACTTTCCCGACGTGGTGTATTAAGGCCGTCAGACTAAGCCCAATCACTATGGTCAAGCCGTAAGCCGAATTTTCACATAATCTGCTGAATTTTCTCTCATCACTACAGTCTAAATCCTGAAGCGTAAGTTGTTTAGATGGTAGCCCGAATTTGTAATGGCCCGTCGGTGCAACTTTCAATGCTTCTCGATTGGTCGAAGGTGAGTGGTTTGTTCGTTCTCCGCTTTCACTGCCGGCACCTCCCGCGTGTATAACAGCTGTGCTGTTGAGTGTTTGTGTTTGCAGACAATTTTCGGTTGGGCGGCCAGTTGCTTATCGGCTACGTGTGTAAAGTTGTATTCGTAAGTTTCGTAGTGAATTCGTGCAACAAACAGGGCTGTATGTATAGATATATACGTGCATTCTGCGAAGTTGTAGTGTTTCACTTTCGTTCTACCGGATATATTTACAGAGACGTGCAGTTTCAAACACCCATGAAACGTGTGTTATTCCGTCGTACACTATACAAAATTGGACCGAAATAGTTGTGTTGCATCCAACGATTATACACCACTTACTTCAGCCAGACATTCGCGGCAGTTCTAGTGAAGCTGTTTTACTCCCTGTCAGGGTTGTCGAAGTCAAGTTTGAACAGACGCTTACGTCAACTTGCTGCAGAGCAGGATGATCCAGCCGCGTTATCGAACATTGTCACTGGCGACATCCATGTTATCGGAAGTGCAGACCGTGGTATAACGAGGTGGATGATCCAGATAACGTGAGTTTCTGTCGTACGTTATTCTTTGGTTGTGACTGTGAACCAAACACAGAGAATAAGGACGACTGTAAAAATGGGAATATGCTGGCAGTGGGTACTCGAAGGGAAGGCATTTTGGGCTGCGGGTCGGTTAATTTTCCTTTTTCAAAGATCTGCCCTCGACATTGACAGCCAGCCAGCTGATCCAGTGAAGGGCACGATTCCCGGGTTACATGTCTGATGTTCCTCCGGTGAAAACTTTACCGGGGACATTGTGGATGACATATTCGCCACGTACATGCATTGCAACATGCCGCTGACTGATCTCAGTGAATGGCAACGAATGCTTGGCTGCTATTTTCCAGATTTGCCAGATGACACGGTTGAGCACGGTTGAGCAAACTGTAATACGCTTGTTGGTAGCGGGTACGCGTAGTTTGGCTTGACAGCTTCACTGCTGCGTGCATGTTGTCGATGTCGGACGCTACCGCGTAATGTACTTATCAAACAAAGCTGGCCAATACAAGGTCGGTCAATACGTCTGTGGATGGAAGAAGCCTTTTTTATCGGCGCATTCTCTGAAGACAGCAAGCCCACTCCCGTTGAAGAGTATCTGGAAGACTTCATTACAGAACTTGATTCGTTGCTGCTCAAAGGACTTCCTATTCCTGGAAGTGATGTTATAGTATCTGTGAAACTGCAAGCGATTATCCGCGGTTCTGCTGCGCGTGCTTACATCAGACAGATCAAACGCCACGCAGGCTATCGTGGCTGTGATAAATGCCTCTACCGAGGAGTGCACTCAAGCGGACAAGTCATGTTCCCACAGCTCACTCGCCGTCTGAGTAATGGAGAGGATGTTCGAAGATGTGGGTGTCGGCATCATCACCATTTTCCTGTTCAGTCTCCTTCCGAATCCCTACCCACTGATATGGTGGTAGATTTTCCACGTGACCCCATGCACATAAGTTGTCCGGGTGTAACTCGTCGTACACTGTGTATGTGGAAATGTTGTCTGTTTTAAGATTCCGACGCAAAGTCAACTGTCGGATGACTTGAGGACAAGTCGCGAGCATGTTCGTGCGGACTTTGCGTGTGAGTGCTCTACATTCGATTTAGTACATCGTTGAAAAGTCACCCAGCCACGTTTGTTTTCAGTTAATTGGAGCCTGTTTGCTCAGAGCCCATGCTGTCTGATTTTTGTTATACAAATCTCTCTCTCTGTTTATTTCCATGTACATATTTTCCACAGGTTATATCACCTCATCTCAGTCGTTTGCAACCACTTTTGCGTGAGTTTATAAAAAAGTATCTTTCACTTCATTCCGTAAACAACACTGTTTTCGAAATTCATGGTATCATTTACTTGCCCGATGATGTTAAACTTGGAACGCTGGAGATGACTGGTCTTTCTATTTGGGCTTCTCATGAGCAAGTAGCGGCGGATTGCGCATGAACCCAGCAAGCCGCACATACAGATGATCCGACGAAAGATTGAAATAGCTAACTATGAGTTACAGTCGATTAGCGCCGATGACTTTGATGCTGTCGGATGTTACTGGTACCGTCTGCTGGCAACTAAGGAGCAGTTATGCGCAAATTGAATGATTTTCATTGTGAGCAGTCTCGGTTGAAATGCAATGGTTGGGAGTAAACGGTCGAAAACTTTGACCCAAATGACTACTTCGTCACACACCGTGTGTTTGTGGATGCTTGCGATTTTTCAGCCGTGATATCCCGTCCTGCCAACTGTTCATGTTGTTATCAATTTATTGTCAGACTGTGTACCAACTTTCCCAATCTTTTCTGTTCTATGTGAGTGCATCTATGTCCCCTCTGAAACATCTGGGGTCGTTGTACCTTCTCCACAAAAGTTCTTTTGTATGTGAGTTCCCTTTTGTGGATAATTGTCGCGCGTTTGAACGTTAATCCGGCGAGATTTATTCTTTCCAGATGTTTCTCGTGGTTACGTCTTGAAACGAGAAGGCGGTGGGAATCATACCTGCTGATTGGTTGATAGGTGGTACTCACAAATACTAGCCGGAGGACTGTGTTGTGGAACGTGAACAAGTGATCCATGACTGCAGGTACCACGGCGATCGGTACGAAATAAGAGAAGTCTGCATAATGGGCGTTCGCGGTAAGTTTTGCACCATTTTAATGACTGGTTCAGAAAAGTATAAGGAGACAAAAAGCAGGCAAATAACTGCTTTCGCTGGATGCGACTCAAACTCAACAGCAACCACCGTGTTAATGAACGGTCGCCCGTGTAGCAAGGCGTGGGTACTGCTGCTCTCTAAGGTCCACTTATTTGGTAGCAGGAAGCCTAGGAGGTTCCCGTTTACCGATGCTGACAATGGAGCTTCAGAGTCGGGAGAAATGCTGCGATTGAAATGTTCATTTGCTGACCACAGCGTTTCGCTTGGCGTGCCTCGAGCATTCTTGCCAAGCATATTGCCTCCTCGAATCCAGCCACAAAGATAAATGTGCTCTCTCCTGAAGTAACCCCTTTTATATGGGGGCGCCTTGAAACATCCTTCGTTTTCTGAGAACACGCCTTCTGTTGCTAATAGCGCCGGCTGGTAAGCTCTGTTTATTTAATGGTGAATGATCAATTCACATCGCGAGTCAACACAACCTCCTGTCTAGCAGCCCATACAACCGTGATCTCCCATCACTCCGCCTCGGAGAACTGCCGATTCGCTCTATATTCCGTTCCTCAGCATCGTCTATCTCCGTGGGTACAGACGAACGTTTGGATTATGTGCTCCAGAGGGTGCGCCATCCTAGCATTCGCTTGAAGCGTGCTGTATACAAGTTGGATCTCTTGACTGCAGAGAGACGGCGGCATCATGCGGAAGATCTCAAGATTGCAACTTCGTGTGCGGATTTCTGTTTGCCACTAGCATCGGAGGTCGAAATGCTGCAGCTAGAAGCGATACTGCAGAACAGCGATACACGCGGCAAACTGGTAAATTACCATTCTAAATCGCGGTTATTCTTAGGTATGTTTGCTTTCAACATTCGGTAGTCCATCCTGTGCATTACCTTGACAAATTTTGCATCTCTGCAATAGAATAGGCTCGCAAGTAAACAAATCTACTCGGTTGAGCGCGGTAATCTATTGTTCGTGCATGTCTGTGTTGTTGCTTTTAGAAAGCCGTACGTGTCGATGTTGGGTTGGAAGGAATAACACACACGGAACACAACACTGTTGTACGTGAATCGCTGCACAACGGTAGACTAAGGAAATCGTTTCGTGCCAAATTAGCACAAGTGCAGACATCCGCAAGCAACTGCACAACAGCGGTAGCATTAATATCTCGCTTTTAACCCGTTTGTATCAAAGCCGTCTACATCAGGTTATGTACTAGCAACAGTCCTCTGTTTTCCAAACTGTCCTTCAAGAGTGGCAGAAAGAGCGGTTGTCAACTTCCCAAAATGTTTAATGGACCATGGGTTGAAATAAAAATTCACCAGCCCTTCGTTTTTTGTATTCACAAATTAGTACAAGATGTGGTAGATGTTTTGAACCTCATCGCCACGAACTGGTGGATGGTTGTTACATTACGGAAGACCACATGTGATTTCTCATACGTCTGCCCTACACCATTCTTGTTGTACCTCGGTTATCAAAGTACATGCTGAATTTAGAGGGTAGACGTTCGCGACAGACCAAATGTTACCGCGGTATTCCTAGAACGAAATATGTACTTAAGGCAATGAGTATAGAATGAGCAAATGTTTCGTTCGCGCTTTCTTGGAAAAGTGAGGAGAATTTTGAAAGGATGAAATGGTTAGTTTTTGGTGTGAAATACTCGGTGGGTAATTGTAGGGTCTTGAATGTTAGTAGTGGGCAGTGATTTCATCAGTTATCATAGGTAAAAATACTATTTCACGGCATATTTCAGGTGGTTAGGTTGGCACATACTGCACAAACTAGAGTCGCTGAAGTCAATCTTGTGGACTATCATGTGTTTCTTTTAACTGGTCGTTAATTGAAAACGACCTTATCGTATGTCATCTTCGAAAATTGGTATGGCTGCAGTTGGGATTTCGTGCGTGTGGCAATCCTAATATATGGTTGCCGGAATAGTGTATATCTAGACCTACGACGATGCCGATAGTTCTCATCACATCGGGGTATTTCTTTACTTTTAGGAAAGGATTATATTGCCGCTTTCAAGGCAATGTTTGAGAATCGTGAATTTCGCACTTTCTCACAGTTCCAGGAGTGCTTTCAGAGGTATATAGAGGATGTGGGCGTCGGTCACGCTTGTGGAACGAGCTGTAGGTGGAAAAGGGTTCTCAAGTACCATAAGATAAGTTGGCTTGGTCCCCTAAAAACCGTCTAGACTTATTACCGCTGCATGAGATATGAAAGGCGTAGTAACTTATGCAGGGCTTGCGACGTGTCTAGTGGGTGAACTGTCGTTAGTTTCAACGAATCAGCTCTCGCAACACATGTCCCACTTCACAATTTCATGTGGTCCGACTGAATGCCTCTCTGGTTGTGAGCATTTTGGAGTTAGAGTGCAACCACCCCCTCAACCGTCTGTTATCTGAGTCCGATTCTACAAGTCGCAGGCTCAACGTCAATGGGTTGAGCGATTGCAGGGGCCTGTTCCAATCAAACATACTAACTGCTGTCATTGAGCGATATGTAGCGGATGTTTACGGGAAGTTTATCACAGCCGCTGACGCTGGAAATATTCGCCACAAATTGAAGCCTGCTATGTCAACTGGGTTTGTTGTGTAAGAACGGTAACGGAACATAAGGGGACCTCAAGGAATTGCTATCAGTGATCAGTGCTATAGGGGTGGTGCGCGCCATGCGGGATGAAGACAAGGGATATACGCATATCTGCACTGCCCAGCGAACGCGAATTAAACTGTAGCAGCGTTTTCCACATGCCGTGGAGGTGGATTCCACCCATGCCCTCGAAACTGGAAGTTATTTCAGCTCCTAGCAACAGATGGCATGGGACACGATCTGCCGCTGATGTACGGGCACGTTCGCAGTGAAAAGTGTGCGTCATCACGTAGGCCGTTTGAAATTTTTCGGTAAAGCATATTTGGGTGGAGATGTTAGTGATGACTAAGATGACTGCGCAAATCCGGGTAGTTGGTGTGGGTTTCGGCTGCAGCATCATGTGGTGTTACTTTCATGTAGGTGACACCGTTCGTAAGCATGCCGGTGGATGAAATTAGTCTGTCATGTTCCTGAAAACACAAACTCTGTTCGCAGTCGTTCTGTTCAACCGAATGACTACGTTAGACAATGAGGGAGAGTGAGTTGCACCCTTGCATCGTGTACCGTACGTTCAAACGTGACTGGAATATCATCCACCTAACGGATAGGGAGTGTATGAATTATTTGTCGTCATTGGCTGTATATCGAGCCCACGTGGGTCATTCGAGTACAAAGCGATATCGTCCACCTCAGCAGTTGCACAAATAATAGACCGGCGGATGCCAACGGATGGTCAGAAAAGAGGACGCACCCTCGAGACGTCCGAGCGTTTGTCGTTAAAAAAATACGGATCCACAGCGAGTGGCTGATGCGTGAGGTTCAAATGCGAACTACCTACAGATGCGACCACCGTGAAGTTGCCGATGTTGACTTGTATGTCAAAAACACGCCTCACCGAATGACTACGTTCGCAAGTCATCTTGTCCGAAAACATTTGAACAGGCGGACCTCACGATTCCATTTCGAAACAGTAGCTGAATGCAAGGTAAGTGGTTCTAAAGTGATCAATCGGAACATTGCAGTTCCGTGTGCAACATGATGGTGACGCCTTCGTGGTCGATAGCATACGGGGTACTTGTGAGTGTCATTTTCACCGCTCAGCGTGGCTGCGCTGCATACATATTCTGTCAATGTTTTGGAAACATTCATACCCCTACAGTAAAGCTTTCTGCAGTGTTTATTCCCGTTTACAAAGATGGCGTACCCTTTCATGAGCGGCGGCTTGCGAAGTACAATTTGCCAAATCGACGGTTGGTAGGTCTTAGGCTTCAACCTCTTGATGCAGTCAGCTTCAACAGTCACTATAAAGTCCTCCATAAATTACTCGCCAAACTGCATGACTGCAGCAGCCGCACTTCAAGGGCCACTTTTAACAGCATCATTGTTCTCGCGAGTAAAATAGTTGGATGTGCTGAGACTGACTTATCTTTGTGTGACTTTCCTGTTATCGCATCTACAAGCTGTAAGCAACCGAGATGGGTTAAGAAGCCTGTGTGGACACTACGGTGGACCGGCACAGATGGACAGCCAGCGTTGTGATGCTGATCGACTGATTTTCCGCTCTGATTGTATTCCGATGGCTAACATAATTGGGTGTCCATTCTGTGGCAACCAGCTGCAACTTCAGTCACCTGGTAGGTGCACGTTTTAAATTCACAGATTTTTCAGCTTGTACACGAGCCGAGTAAAGCGCTAATCAGTATCATCTTGATATATGTGAAGAAAGTGAGTTTCTTCCCATACATGCACACAGTTGCAGATATCAGATTTGGTGAAAGGGATGGCGAGGAATTTATCTGATACACAGCTTCAGTCACTCGGCAGTACACCGTGAACACATGGAAGTCAACGTTCTGTGTTGGAGAAAACCGGTGGTAGTTTGTACCGTTTTCTACGAAAGAATAGATCACTCATGACGATTCCTCCACGTGTTCGTTCTCCATGACTTTACTCCTCTACTACTGTGGTTAAGCTTGTTT
This sequence comes from Paragonimus westermani, assembly GCA_008508345.1. Taxonomy (NCBI): domain Eukaryota; kingdom Metazoa; phylum Platyhelminthes; class Trematoda; order Plagiorchiida; family Troglotrematidae; genus Paragonimus; species Paragonimus westermani. Next base: position 116,442 of record QNGE01002219.1, read on the forward strand.
ATACATTGGGTACGGGTCGTCTTCGTTCGTAAGCTAGAACGAAAGGATGAAGCAGCAGTACGTGATTCAGCATGGGGTACCGTTTGCCCTCACTCGTACGCTAGGATAGCTGCTAGGACAGGTGCTTCCAAGTAGGCAGTGTTCTCTGATGTCCTTCGTTGGGTAGACCAACATGTCCGCATTCCAGCGGACGTCATGCTTCCAAGAAAGTGTACGACCGTGATAGCAACCAATGGCCAGGCATGCCGATTACAACTAGAAGAATTCTGCACTCCTTCCCAGTTTTCGCGCATAGTTGTGCGTTGTAATAGTTTTGCCTGTATACCTTACGTTCGCCGCTTCATGAAACGTTTAGTCATTCTGATCAAACGACGAATCTTTCGGCGAAATTATAATCGTGTTTTCCTCCTTAATTACATTTAAATTTCAAGATAGGCATATCTTGCCACGTCGATAACATCAATTTTAAGCATATTCCCCCATCAATGCTCTGGAATAGCGTGGCATGCAACTTTCCGTTGTTTTCCCATCGATCATTAAGCCACTGAACTGTCTCACATCCCTTCCATACGCCATCAGAAGATTAAAACAAAAAACACTTCCATAAACATAATTCAGCTACTTTCGGGACTGCATCATGTCACAGAATTCTAGCAACCTCAAGAACCTTATAACCGTTTTTGCCTCCAAGATTACAGAGATACTTACGGTCAACGATTACGCGAAGCTTTCAGGGTGATTTCGGATCAGTACTCCTAAAATTACCAGATAGTTTTTAAAAATCACCTGAGTAACATGAGAGATTTTGCTAGTTGAGCATTTCTCTGCGAACTTTCGTGGAACTTGTTTCTGCGTTGCTATAGGTAAAAATATTCGCGTCATCCTGAACGGCGCAATTTGTAATTTTTTTTCTCGTGATGGATGTTACACACCACAAGTTACTGGTTGTCTTAATTGCACTGTTTGTGTTACTTTTGGCTCCCTCGGCCTTTTGGATATCCTTCATCCGTAATTTTGGGGAGACTTATGACAAGTTTGTGTGTCGTGATTTCATTGAATCGACTACGTTATATTATATATTGAACATGCTTATTAATGTGTTCGCGAAAGATTCAACGATGCATAGGGTTGGTTTGGTGGAACCTAACTCAATCAAAGCGCCTGATACAATCACACAAATGTTTTATCACCGCATCATAAACGAAGTTGTTCGCCTCCACAAGAGCCAGTCGGAAGTTGCGGCGAGGTCGTACCGCAAGCGTTCCACAGGTGGTCGCGATCAATTAAGCAGTAAGCCTCAGTCAACACTTCAGCCACATTTTCAGGTGAAAAAGTCGAGGCTGTACATGCACTTCAAGCGGCCGAAGTCCTACAATCCGCGGGCCATCACACGAAAGCCAAAAAATTACTAGAGCATGCATTCCATCTGGACTCTGATAATATCAATGTGTTAGTCGCTCTGGGAGAAGCAATAGAGGCCTCTTGGCGGTCTCTCAAATCTGTCCGCCCCAAATTAGAGGCAAGTAGTCACAAGCCGTCTTCAAGCTCTTTGGCTAAATTGCCGGAATTCGAAATAACTGAGGTTGATGAGCTTTTACTCTCCGCAGACCATTTGTACACCCGTGCGCTTATTGTTGATCCTCACTTCAGCCAGGCTTATCGCTCAAAAGGGCGCTTAATGCCGCTTGTTGAGGAAATCGATCAACGCAGGTAAACTTTTCCCATACGTTTATATGTGTATTTACATCTATATATGCCGATTTTTATACATTCCTCTTGTTTTCTGTTCTCAAACATTACACGTTGTGTGTGTGCACTACGGGCACCTGCCGGTTGCAGTTAATGATTCACAATGGTAAACTTTTAATTAAGTCAATCTTCCGCTTCTCACTATTGCCTGTTCAGACTTGTCACCACCGTCAGCGACTTGTCAACAGTGGATACCTCAGGTGGGCACCGGCGCGTAACCATTGTCCAATAGATAATTCAGCTCGTTACCTGAGGCACAATCATTGGTTCGCCGGTTTCTTACCGAATGTTCCGGTACCTTCATTTTCTGGCTGTTGTTTGGTGGCCATTCGTCCTCTTTAATTGCGTGAACCGCTGAATGGGTGAATGTGTGTTACATGGGTACGTGTTGAATGTGACAGTCAGCATTTGAGTACTGTAGCCAAGAAGCACGTAGGGTAATGCGGACATAAATCCACATCCATCTCCGATGGGGTTGGGCGAAAAGAGAAACAATAACAAGGAGAAGGGAGATAGGTGTTGACAATAATAGGAAGTGGAACTTATCATGAATGAGTACAACGTCAACGGGAAGTTGATGCAAAGTGACTGGACTTGATGGGGAAGGTTCAAGTAAAAGGCACGCACACAGGGATATTCAGATCGGTAATGCACACATACTTACTGGGAGTGACACACGCGTCAAGAGCTGGGCGTTCTAATAAGGGTAAGTCGTCTGTAGGACCATCTAGGTAAGGGCTAGCCATCAAGGCGTGGTTGTCACACAACTTCTGCCAGGAAGGCGGACACACTTGGGTACCAAAACAGTGTTGCCTGTAAAGCAAACGACTACGCGTTACGTCTAGCTTAACATTGGTTGACGTCGAACCCAAAGGACAGAAGGTTTGTAAAAAAAACTGTTTTTGGTGCTGCATGGCGTTTTTTTTTATTGAGTCCTGGGTTACCGGAATCATTCAAAAAAAGGAACGCAATTTTGTCTTGACCACATTCGAACTCTTCGGATACCACAGGACAGATTCGAAAGGGTGTCAGTGAACGTGCCTTTGGATTTTAGAATGAGATTTCTCAGTAAAATTAGTCCCCACTTCATATCAAGAGGTGGCATTGAATTCATATCCGTCCTGATCGTAAGACAGCTGGAAGTGTGCATACAGTCCAGGCTGGTACATTTACATAATTGCTGCCGGTATCCTTGGAGAAGCCCCGCGGTCACTGGTCACTGCATACTGACGCATGAATACCATGTTACTTTACTTAATTGATCCAGCTTTCTGTGTACGAAATAAGTCCACCTAGCTACCTTTTTGTTGGTCTGCTTGTTTGAAAGCATTACCAATGACTAATGTTGGTTGAATCTGTGGTCTTCTAGCTCCACAGTTAGTAACGGAGTAGAGTTCGTAAGATTGTATGCCGAAGTTTTTCGCACGTACATTGGGAAGACGGCGTTTACAACTGACAATCAAATGTGACCCGGTTTGTTATTTTTTGGACTCTGGTCAACCACTGATTGCCTTTAAGCTGCAATCAGAGACTTCAGCTTATTGATATGCTCAGTTTATCGTAATTATCTGTGAACAGCGGACAACCGTGTGAACAATGTCTTTTGACTCAAAAGGTTATGGTGTAAGTAATCTTCATTTTCTCGCACTTGATTGGTGGTTACATTGAGTACAGTTGAAGTTTTTCGACGCCGTACACATTTACAGTTGTTATCCGTAAGCTTTTTACATGCTCACTTAAACTGTAGCATTCGATTTGATCTCCAGTTAATTTCCCTTTACGCCAGCGGAATATTTTGGCATTCATTGATATACCATGATAAAAATACCCATTTCCCCTTCAACTACTCCTTCCAGAAATGGCTGCTTCTAATTTTTAGCAATGCATTATTTGGTACGTTATGAGTAATTCTCCACTGTTCAATGTTTACAACCATTCTGTGTCCTTACTTACTGTCAGTGTATCTTTCTCAGGTTTAATATAATTGATTTCAAAGTCAGACGTTTCTATCAAATACCGGAAACAAACCCGGGGCTAAAGCACGCCAAGTTGGAGCACTATTTTAAACACATTTACCATTCCAATGCTATTGAGGGGAATACTTTGACTTTGGCTCAGACTCGATCTATTTTGGAAACCAGACTGGCTGTTGGTGGGAAAAGTTTATTGGAGCAAAATGAAGTGAGTTCAGGTTTTGCGAAACGTGTGTTGTGTGCCTATTGTACTCTTTATTTTAATAATCTGCAGTATCTGTTATTTCCCGTATACTATTCGCCATTGTGAATGACAGAAGTACCTCACTGGTGAACACTTTTATGCCATGCAATCGTGAAGGGCAGAAACAATAAGCATACTTTATGGGAGGCAGCAATAACGTATCACATACAGCCTACCTGGATATACGTACATCATGTTACCAATGCGTGGTTTGGCGGACTTTCGGGTTTACAGTAGACTTGGTCGTTAAAAATTTGGGCTGTGTTTACTCTAACGAGAAAAGCGACATTAACAAATGCAATAACCATTCTGAGGTGCAATACTCAGAAAGCACTTTGCGTATAAATCTGTCGCAAGCATCCAGCCGTGTTGATAGAATTGGATGACGCGGACACTGTCAATTGTAGGGAGAAGAGTTGAAAGTCTTGACTACTTTTCAGCTTTCAATAAAAGGGTCGGTGTGAGTGACTGGAAGGTGGCTCAGCCATCGATGAAGTACGCAGGCGTACACAAAATTGTAGCCATCTCCCATCCAATCGATAGGGGTTTCAGTCGTTTTGCTTTAAAAGTCAGTCACCTAACTTTAATGTCTACGAAACTAATACGGTCAAGCCACTTTACATGACCACGACAGAGTGACTGGACTCCGTCTACTCGAAGAATTGAGGTATTGGAGGTAAGCCCAGTTTGTAGACAGTACTTTCGCAATGTATCGGTACATCTTGACAGCTCCGGGAATTGGCTGTTACTTTAAACACATCACTTGATTCACCTTTCCACGTAATTTCTTTGACAGCCAACTGTCTGGTGAATGGAAAAATAGCAGTATCGCGTTGATAACAAGAAGATAAACGCACTGCAAACGTGTTCTTTGACCTTGAGAATCTTATGAAAGATCCCTCCGCTTTGGACTGTTACGTTCCTAACAGTGCTGCATGATCTGGTGAATCAGTGTTAGCTCACAGCAAACGCGGACTGTTAGGCCCAAGTAAGATACTGGGTCCAGTCACAGTAACCAGTTGTCGCATTGATCTTTTGCGTAAACTAACCTATATTCCTCGGATCGCATAGGCCAACGGCAAGCACATCTACAAGAAAATTTTTATTCATTTATTTAGGATAGTTTCTGTTGACTCGTCTGGTGAGCCACTGGGTTACTGCGCACTCCGTCGAAACATTTGATGCATATCGGCGAGTACCAGCCGACCTCAGGTGCTATAAGGTACAATCTCGTGACACACTTACGGATGCGTCCTTGTGTCTAGTGGTTTAAAACTGCAACACTGGTGGAATTAATTGCTGTGTTAGAAAACCCATGGAACCCATTCCATCTTAGCCGGATCACTGATGCCACGCGATTGGTCGCTGGCGATGTGACCTACGAAACGACCAGTCCAATAGTAGGTAAGTTGTAAAGAATCCAGGAATGCTGGGAGGGGCACTTTCGCTCACAGTTCAACTGACTCTCCGAGTCAACTATCCCACTTTGTAGGCCTAGCTGTGTTCCGTGATCTGTACCAGCGGTCTTTTCTACAAAAAGGGGGATCCGAAGTGGGAATCCAGCACATGAAACACAATAAGGCACCCGGCTGTGACATCTCTCAGGTTTTTCATAAAGATGGTAAAGAGGTTTTCGCTGAAATACTGTCCATTCTATCCTCCAAGATTTGAAATACCGAAGGGTTTTCCTTGTTCTTTGGTGGAATCATTAATTACATCATTAAAGGTGTCCGCATAACGTTTGCATCAACTACAAAGGAATTCATCTGATCTCGGCTTTTCCCGTGCCGTTGCTCTCCATTCTGATGCACAGTTTATCGAAAAATGCGTTAAGTAGTGTCGCTGTAAACAGACTGGTTTCCACGCCTTCCTTGAATATATTGGTCGAAAATTTTCTGCCCGTCAGCCGGCCGAACATTACACACCAGCAACAATAGTTGTGCTTCTGGGTATCAAAACGACCGTTAATTCTACCCACACTATCCTTTATTCCCGACCTATACTGCTACCTTGACGAGGTGGTCGGG